>OX359282.1:7175308-7318832 GCA_947179155.2 Hedera helix | reverse complement strand
TCAAGCAAATGGAAGTATAAGCAGTTGAGCATCATCCACTTCAAATCAAACAATTATAAAGAAAGAATAGCGTCTTCAACTAATATAAAAATTCATAGGGGAACCATTCAATCTGAATAGCTAAATCCCGCAATAATCCCAACCAAATTTCACATCCCCAATAAATCAATAAATGAATTTACTATATATTCTTTTCCCAAAATACCCACGACAAAAATGAATAAAATTTTAAATTATACTTGAACATGGTAAGGCAAATAGCTCAACTCCTCCTCGCCTTGATTAACCTTGACACTCCTCTTCGTCCCAATATTACTGCCATCATCCAAATAAGCATAATACTTCAAGAAAAATGCAAGTATAAGCACAACCCATTCCAAGCAGAAAATCACCACACATAACCCACCAGCCAATTTCAAGATCGTCTTCCCATCTTCTTCCCTAACATAAGAATTGAGATTCCCAAGAAAATCTCCGGTTCTTGTGAAAATCAGCACGGAAACAGAGCCTTGAAATATCGCGGTGAGGACGGTAGCCACCATGTGAGCTGCATACCATTTTCCAGCGCCGGAGGAGGCGGCGGCGCAGCCGGCAATGGCAGCAGCGATAGTGAGGATGTGGAGGAGGATTAGGAAGAATCCGGTGAGAGATGGGATGAGGCGGAGAGAGAGAGTTAGGAAGATGCAGCTGGAAGCTGCACCTAAGAGGAAGTAATTGGTGAAGAGGAAGAGTTTGTGAGTGCGGGGGTGGGATTGAGTGGATGAATTGGTGATTGAAAAACCCATTTTTAGGGAGCAAATTATAATTTGTTGGAATTGGAGGGGGGCTTTAAATTCTAACAATTGGGTGTTTAAGATTTGGGAGAAGGGAAATGGTTAAATATGTGGAGAGATGAGGGGTAACGGTCATATTTGAATTTGGTGGAAATATGACCGTTGCAGGAGCTGGAAAGTGGATGTAACGGCTAGTTTTGTGGACAAAAGAATTCTATTATGACCCTTCATGAGAAAATATTTTTTAATTACTTGTTGCAATTGTAATGATTGTTAGTGGTGAAAGAAATTTAACAATTACGCTATTACTGAGTTTGAAAATGGATTTTGGGGGGGGGGGGGGGGGGGGGGGGGGGGGGGGGGCGGAATGAACAAAAAATTAAATTATTTTTTCTGTCTAAATATACTGCAGAAATCCATAATAACTTAAAAATGAATGAAATGTGAAATCAATGTAATGAAATGTACTACTTTAATTTCTTAATATAACATCAAATCTAAATTATTTTTTTGAAGTCAATTTAATATATTTTTAAATTAAAACTGATGTGATTCATTTAACTTTTAAAATCAAACATCATTTGAAACAATATTTGAAAATTAAGACCCTTAATATTTGAGATGTGATATTAATGATGAAATTTCAATAAAATATCAAATATGATTTATCAAAGTATATTTATGATATTTTTAAATTTAAAATATAATTCATTAACTTATAAAACCAATGATGTATCCGCACAAACAACTCCTTTTCAGGTTGAGAGCGATCTCCTTTTTTCTTGAAACAGTCCAACCACCTCTGGCAGATAGTTAGCTTTAACTCCTCTTCCCTATTGGGCAGAATGGATTAGAAAAACAATTCTTCTCAAGCATAACTTCTGGACTACTCCTGTGCCATCTGATGCCTCATGGATTTGGAGGAAAATTCTTAAGCTGAGGAGTCTTGCTGCTAGATTTATAACCTATAAATTAAGTAGGTAATGGCTTCCTTTTCAATTTATGGCAGGACCCTTGGCTTGATAAACAGCCTCTTGCAAACCATCCTTCTGATCCAATCGTGGCGCATTCTGGTTTGCCTTTTTCTGCTAAGGTCAATGACATAATTCTTAACAGTAATTGGTGCCCATCATTCTTATCCAGCCATACCAGTATGCTGAACCTCAAAGCTAAAGCTGCTTGCTGCCCCCCACCTCCTACAGGCTCTGCTGATGTGATTCTCTGGTATGGACACAAGCAGATCAAAGCATCACACATCTGGAGCTCCATCAGACAATCTAAACCTTCTGTTAGCTGGTATAAGTTGGTTTGGCACAAATTCCATATCCCTAGATATTCATTCTTCCTTTGGTTGGCTATGCTCAAAAGGTTAATATCTTGGCACCAGAACCATATGCTACTTATGTGATCAGTCATCTGAGTCATTTAACCACCTGTTCTTCGACTACAATTATTCCAGGCAGCTGCTCCATTCTGCTTTTGAATATCTGGGCTGGTTTGGCATCCCACATGACTGGGATCAGCTCATTAGTCTTCTGCAGTTCACCCGAATGGACCAAATGGCCTCCAAGATTACAAAATTGTGTTTAGCTACAGTGGTATACAGATTATGGAACAAAAGAATCAGAAGATCTCACGGTGAAAATCCAACAGCAGCGGTTATTCAAGCCAAGGACTGTATTAAAACTGTTAAATGTAAACTGTCCACTATTATGAAATTTAGAAAATGTATAGATAAATATCCTCACCTCTCGGTGTGGCAAATTTAGTGTCTGTTTGTGTTCCAATAGCAATGGCATCATTAGTTCTACCTTTTGTTGTGGCTGCTATAGCTTTTACTCGGGGTATGCCCCTAGATTTTGTATAATCTTTTTGTGTTTTTAATTATTCAAATTAACAACAACAAAAAGATTCTAACATGAACGGACATGCAATCAAAACATAAGAACATGAAAATTAAAAACGTGGGGAAGCTCAACAAGGCCATGAGCCACTCTATTGCCCTGGTGGAGAGCGATCAAATTCAAGTACAAATGTACTAAAGAATAATGTATACAGTAGGCAGCAGTTATTCCAACAAAAGCACTTTGACTAAAAAATGAAGAAGATTAATCTCAAGCCTGAGTTTGAAATCTCAGCTGCAATCTGCAAAGCTGCCCAAAGCATCATTATTTAATTGAAATAAATTTGAAATATATGGAAGTCGCAACTATCCCGAGGAAAATCTCCAGGCTAGTTAGAAAAAATATAGATACAAATGTTTGTTTTGTTGTATGATATTTGCAAAACAAATAACTCTTCATAATAGCATTTGAACAGGTAGCCGTTGAAATAAAGGCCCTAGATGGTACATTACTCGCATTATGATAATTAGAATCACATATCTATGGCACAACCAACTCTCACGATATTTAATTTATAAGAAAAACATAATAAATTTAATTTGGGAGAGCAGCGAGTTTAAGAAAATAAGCTTAAACCTGCAAAAGGCTTGCGTACTTGGCACCAAGGAAAAGCCTTCGTATGCAGAGCAAGGCATTCTTGGTAACCTCTGCATTCTCATGGTTCATCAATTTCATCACCCGCTCCTTTGCTTTCAAGTCAGTTAATAAAATCCAACCAGCAGGATGGTATTGAATGAACTGCGAGAGATAAAAGCAAGCAAAAGCGAACGACCATGGATCACTGGATGTGTCCAAAATTGTAATCAGGACTCTTAATATCTGTTGAAGCACATCAAACATTAGTTTTGCAATACAAGTATCTGCAGGACCAACACTTGTCTTTTCAAGGGAGAAAACATTAAGCAAGCATGCAAGGAGGATGAAGCATGAAGTATCAATTGGAAATAGAAGACTATTTCCCTCTAAAGAGTACAAGAATATTAACACTTAAAATCTGAAGAGATTTAGAGATATGTATGTACTTCAAGAATTACTCTCTATTTCCCTCTAAAGGATACCCGAGTAAATTCTTCTCACCAACAATAAGATAGCCTGAGCAAACCTTATAGTTCATTCAAGGTTGACTTAATGACGAAAAAACCATTGAACTCTTGTCAATCTATCAAGAAAACATGCAAAATATTTTTGTTGCACTAAAAATCAATGAACTTTCAAAAAATGTCAAAAATGACCATATTTTGACCAGATCATATGCACACGCCAGTTCATAAGGTCAAATTTGGTCATTATTAATATTTTATGAAAGTTCAATGGTCTTTGGTGCAACAAAAATAGTTTATATGTTTTTTTGATAGCTTGAAAAGAGTTAAATGGGTTTTCTAGTCATTAAGTCTTCAAGGTTTAGTGAAATATGTAAACTTATATAAAGCCAGATGGTGAAATAGGACTAAATAGCCAACACCAACTTCAATAGGAGAAGTCTTGGTTGAATGAAGTTGATTTGAGTTGAAGCTTCCTCTTGAGGTAATGAGTTGTCCATGTCACAAAAGCTATAAAGTAACCTACAGTGACAACTGCCAAGTTTGCTTACTTATAATTCTGGAAACCCAAAGAATGAATCCACTCATCAAAAACCTGCCAATAAAGCTTATGTTTTGGGTAAAAGGAAGGAAGAGTTTGAAGTACCTTCTGTTATATTTTGGAGTTGCTAAGGAGAAACTCTGGGGTTGATGCCGAACTTGTTCAAGCTTTACTGACTGATGAGTAGGCATGTAGTTACACCCCTTGTGTTCGAATCGTGTTTATGGAGAAGGAAACATACTAATGGTTTTTGAGGCATTGTCATGCCCATTATGAAGCACAATAATACTTTTTTGACAAAGTTTTTGGCTTGATGTCGATTCATGCCCAGGGTAATCTTTCATAATAAATAAATTACTGATATAATTTTGGCATAGGCTTTAAGTTCTTCGCACATACATCCATATATTTGCCTAATCAATACCTTCTTTCAACTACTACTGAATCCTTGAGAGTTGAAAAAACCAATAAAGCATATATAGAGAGGATCTGCCTCCTTCCATAGAGAACAATGAAATAAATAAATTTTAATATGTCAAAGAAGTTTTCTTTTGCTTGCCACTTGATATTTAACATATCAGTATTGCAATCTTTTCATATGATTCATCCTACATCTGTTTCCTGTGTTCCAACTCAATGATATGAAAGGACTTTAAAAAATTAATGTATGTGAACTTTATCAAGATATTCAATCCATTTAAGCTTGAGCTTATGAAGGCATATGCGTGATTAATTTTCATTTGAGCATATAACCCTCACAACCACCAGTCTTACTGCAATATCCATCTCCAAAGTTTCTTTGTAGAGATGATGTGATAATTATGTGTTATCAGAAAACTATAAGTGAGCGTTGTAACTTTTGACCCAAACTAACGGGGAATGTCATATTAACTAGGAGAGATTCTTGAAGAAGCATTTCAGGATATCTTCCAGTCCATTAAGAAACAAAGTATTTTAACTTTGCAAATCATTCCTTCCTAAAGATATATTAGACCAGACAAGAGATAGAAGCAGAGAATCATATTATTTAAATGTAAAAAGAGAGTGTTTTTCACTCCACTGAGCTTGGGAGTTTCAGAGAGAAGAGAAAGTTACTTTCTTGCTGTTAAAGAGTTTTGACACATTAAAAGAACAGAAGAAAGGTAGCAACGTGTACTAAAATTATAAAGTAGAATTGGAAAGAAAGAAAACAGAAGGAAGTAGGGATAAAGTTAGTAATTAAAGTTTGGAAGAAGGAGAAAAGGCGACGGTTTATTTTCCCTCTTTCCGCACATACTAACGTAACAAAGACACTATGAATCAAGGACTAGACTAGCAAGATATGACAATTCTTTAATAAGCTTATCGAGCATTTCCTAAACAAGCGTAAGTTCTTGATTTTATCATAGCTAGTTGAGCATATCACCACGGGTTTCACCATTAGCATTTCTGTGGTGCTATATGCTTCGAGTTGAGAGAAGTATTGGCATTACTTGATTCAATATCCCCCAATATCATTAGAATTCTTTAAGACAAACTTGCAAAAAGGAAAGAAAAGCAACTGCAAACTGACTGGATGCACTACTCATTTTTCAAGAGCACATGCATATTGTTGCAAGTCTTCTTTATCTTGTGAAAAGTCAATTAATGATCATGTTTTTGGTAGTCTCTACTCTACACCAATGGATAGCAGAACATATGATTAAGGGCACAAGCAATACCTGGAAATCATTCTCTTCAAATCTTGTAATGTTATCATGCCAGAATATAGGATCTTTGTGCATGGGGGACCAGTCAAGATGACCAAGAAGGACTTCCTGCCTGTATTTTTCAAAAGAACTCATTTTCTTTATGTTGTCTTTCAGTCCTAGTTGATTCAGAGCCTCCAACAGGTCCTAAGAAAATATACCAAAGTAATTAAGAGTAGCAGAACTATGAAATGCATATAATGATGATCAGGATTCTACAAAAATCTTCAGCTTGAGAGACGATGCAAACACAGTTCAGAATAAGTTTTTACTTTTTGCCATCATCAGCTTGAAATAGAGTAAGGACACTCCAAGACTGGAGTTTCAACTAAAGTGAAACTGAAGCTCTGAGCCAAGACATAAAACAAGATAATACGATCAGTATCACGCACAAACTTATCTATGCAAACTTGTTCAAATTATGAAACAAAGCCGAAAGAAGGGATTCATTTGTCACACACTCCACATGAGGGTATGGAGTGAAGTTTACTAATGGCTCAGGCATGTATGAAAAACATATATAGGAAATCACCAAGAAGACTGAAGGCAGAGCGAGAGGATATGGAGCCAGGGTGTCTAATAGCTCAGGCATCGAGCACGCATAACTAAGTAAAACCTAGAAAATACCAAGTGCCTACCTACCTCCTTTGAGGCACTCAGTAAAGTTACCATATCAATGGGTCAGATTGTGGAGCTAAAATTTTGCCACACACCATGTCTAGACACTTTACAACATGATAACAATTAGCATTTCTGTCATAACAATTTTTGCAAGTGGGATTCGATCCCAAGATGTCCGGGTCTACGACTCATCCCGGTGCGTCATTTGAACCACTGTGCCAACTGCTGGGGTTCTGTCTCTCTTTTCTCTCTCTCTAGGTCTCCCATCTTTCTACTAGCCTATCTCTCTCCCTGTTCCATCTATATCCTATTTCTCAACTAGAAGTTTTCCTCTGTGGATTAAAACAAATTCTTCTTTACTCCTCCTTTTCCTGGGCGTTTTAGACTTGAAGGTCTCAAATTTTTGTTACTAGTCTTGCCTTCTATGAATGTCAAGAAAATTTAAGTTTTAGAAGTTCGGGATGACGATAGAATTGAATGATACATGTGAGTATTTGCATAGGGTTGCAGAAAATATAAGGAGACTATATCCTCAACACTAAATATTCAGACCTGTTAACGCCTAACTTTGTTTCACCCGTTTTATCAATAAGACCCAGAACAAAAAGCGTTATCAATGGAGTGCCTGGATCATGCTGGAATAAAGGATATTTGAACACAAACAACCACGACACAAAGATTTACGTGGAAACCCAGAACGGGGAAAACCACGGGTGTTACCCAAGAACCTTTTAGAAAATCAGTGTCTGTCTTACAAAAATGCTCTCAGAAAACAATAAAAACCTTGTTCTTATTTTGGAGGTTGTCTGAATATATTCATCTCTGCATGGCTAGACGTCTCATCGTTCCCTCGTGAATAGGAAAGTGATGTCATTACCCACTCAATTCCCGCGGTCCAATGAGGTAAGGCGAGAAGGAGGGATTGCGCATGGGCCAGGCCTGCCAGTTCATGAGTAAAAGCTGACCGGCCCAACTCTTGCAAGGAGTGACCCGAAGCCCAGAGTAAGAAAGACCTGGCCCAATAAATCTCATCCTAACAAGACCCGTATTATTATTTCATAGGCATTTTGATTGTGGACAATGGTGCAGAACTACTGTATCAGCTCAGATCAAAAGACTTCATTATGATTATATTTGAAATACACTCTTAATATTCATCAGTCATTGTAGAAAATTGGTGGTCCAGATACTTTCACTAAATTCTAGTTATCGTCAACTAGGAGCACAATTTGTTAGGATGCAAAACCATGAGTGTTTCATGTTCTTTGCATTTGCAAGTGAAAGCTAGTAAGAATAGAAACGTGCGAAAACGAAACAGAAACATGAAAACAGCAATTACCAAAAGGAGTCTTTCGAGTACCAAACGTAATACAGTAATCCTTCCGTCTAGGATAAAAGTATTTATTATAATTTTAGGTAATTTCAAGATAAATGTCCACTTACCTTAAATAATCTATTTTTTATAATAATTTGCCTATAATTAATTGTCATATTTCAATTATCTGTGTATATTTACAGAGTATCACTAGTCATGTGAAAAAACCTATACAATTAAATGAGAATTTGAATATGGATAATTTTGTCATTTTATTCTCTTTTTTAATATTCGCAAAAAGTCAACCAGAATTTCTATCTTATTTTTTATTTCTTGAAAATAAATAACAAATGAAAGTGATACACCTACTCTCTCACCTCATCACTCCATGCTTGTGCTTTCAAACTCTAAACAACTTGCGGCAGTCCGAGGTCTACCAATTGAGTGCCAAAAGTACCTTTGGAAAGCAAGTTCTCGAGTGTCAAGACAATCACCCGGATAACCTACACCCATTTAACACAGCACATCACAAATTCAGATGAGAATATAAAGTTTATGTTCCTTTTATAAAGCGAGAGCATAATGTGTGCTGTAAATTTTATTTTTTTTGGGGCATGTACTGGGTGCTATAAAATATTGATATGGACAAAATGGTAGGTTGTAAGAAATTGAACACAATGGAAAATCTCCCCCCCCCCCCCCCCCCCCCCCCAACACTCCTTTTCTTTTTTCTCTTTTTTGCTGCAATTCTCTCTCTCTCTCTCCCGCCAGTATACCCACCTCCCGCGCCAAACCCTGCCTCCTCCCGCCTGGTCTCCTCCTCGTTTCCTGTTCTGCAAAGCTTAAAGATTAATTAAAAGGTAACTTAAGCTTTTAGCAAAGGTTAATAGGTATTTTACCCTAAATTGTATCCCGCTATTTTTGTTCCTAATTTTTCTGCACAAGTATTTTATTATGTTATGAATCTTATATTTTGTTAATTATTTTGTCATAAATGATTTTGTTAATTGATGAAAAATTAATTGTCATATATAATTATTGTAGGCAAGGAAATTCATACCTTGATAGGGTTAAGGTTTTTGTGTCGATTGAGGAGGCGAGAAATTCACGAAGAGAACAGAATATTTAATCGAGTGATTGAAGAGGGAAGAAGAACGGGTGAGCGATTACTCGAATAACACATGGCAGAACTCTTAGGGTCCAAAAATATTCTCAAGTGTCTAAGAGTCTTTTAAGTGTCTAGGGTCTCGAGAGAATCAAAGTGTCCCAAAAGTCCCCCTCCTACCTGCATTGCTTGTGAACTTCCAGGAAACATGGCTTTGAAGGTTAGAATCTGCATCAGCTGTTGGCGAAAACTAGTCATTTCCTCTTGTTGTCTTTGCATTTCCAACATCATGGACATCATCATCTCTTGTCCTTCACGCACCTCTTTTAACGCTTTTAGCATCTCCCGTTAGGGTCTCGAGAGAATCAAAGTGTCCCAAAAGTCCCCCTCCTACCTCCATTGCTTACAAACTTCCAGGAAACATGGCTTTGAAGGTTAGAATTTGCATCAACTGTTGGCGAAAACTAGTCATTTCCTCTTGTTGTCTTTGCATTTCCAACATCATGGACATCATCATATCTTGTCCTTCACGCACCTCCTGTAACGCTTTTAGCATCTCCCGTGTACCTCATTCATAGTCATCTAATCCCTCATCGCTTCGTTGCCCCGCATTCCTGTGTTTGGTGGCATGTTGTTGGTTGGTCTTTGGTCAGCCATGGTTTGTGAAATGAAACTTCTTTCCCAAATTAGAATCATTTTTCTGTTTTTATAACTTATTTTAGACATAAAATAGAATTTAAAAAATCCTAAATTATGGTGTATGTAAATAAATATTTGGATTGTACTACTTCTAATTGTAAATCTTCAATTATTTTCCAAAAAAAAATACATTCTTAATTCTCAAAGATCATCATTGTCATTTATAAAATATACTGCTTGTAGTAGGAAAAAAATATTTAAGAGTTCATTATTGATATGATTTATCTACTAAGTACAATATTTCTAAAAAGAACATCAGTAAGTTCATACATTAGTGGTTTGCTAATTTGTAAATATTAGATGAGTCATGTTATACATTGCGAAAGTTTTCAACCGAATTATGATTGTGACGTATATGTATACATGGGATAGGTAGGAATTAAAAAGAGTCTCACTCTAATTTATTCTATCTTATCACATACACTTCCATGTTGGTCGCAATCTAACTTTCATTAAATATTTGTCGACATGTGTATCATTTTTCATATTAGATTGATGTAAGAACATTGAGCTCTTTCTTATTATTTTTTATGTTGAAGTAAAATCATTATTAGTATGCCAAGATGTATACCTTGCATATGTAAACAATTTTTTAAATAATATATTGTGCATTTTTATGACTTGCAAAAGTATTTAATGTACGTATTTAACTCTTATACATGTTTTGGATTGTAGAATGGATATCGTGCCAAGGTTGGTAGGTCTGCAAAGGATGGTACACTAGAGACAAATGACTTATCAATTTAGAGTGTGATAAGTGGTAGGACTAAAAAAAACAGGTTACTTGATTTTCCTGGATATCGTGCACGAGACTTAATTACTTGGTCCTCCTCCTATAGTGCCTCTGGGTATAGATTATTTCTTACCACAAACGTCTATTGATCCTAAGGTATTGGAGAGTATGGTTGATAAGATTGAACTTCATTGATTGGGTATAAAGTTTATAGACGATTCTTCTACTGATGATAGTATGCCACAACTGCGTCAGTTGGTATATATATTAATGAACGTTAAGCTTGGTATATATATTAATGAACGTATAACTAAAATGATAGACAAGAAGTTTACCAACTTCCTTCAAACATTTACCAACTATGAATTAATTGAGGTATTTACTAAGAGATATATTTTTATCTTTATCCTTCATTAATTAATCTCTCTCTCACACACTCTCTCTCTCACACACACAATTTAAGTTCTTAAGTTTCATCTTTTCTTATTCCTCATCTCATTGAAATTAAATTTTGGTGTTTCTCTTGCAAGATGAAGTTTACAGACTCAACTTTGATTTTCTTGAAGAAAATGATGATGAAGTTATAGATCTAACATGACAAACTTTATTCATTCTAGTTCGTTGTTATTCTTTTAGTTTTATTATTTTAGTTAATAAATATTGTAGGTACATGGTCCTTAGGATACCAAGATACAATAACAAATTATGTAGTTATCATGGCTTGGGCATTATCTATTTATATGAGGAGTATTGATTTTATTAGCTCTTTATGCATTAATTTATCAATTAATTTGGAACAAGTATGGCATTTATATTTACATGAAATACTAAATTTAATATTTCTTATAGAGATTAATAATAATAGTAATAATAAAATATGAAATCACTGATTTGAAAATCAATTATAATTTACAATAAATTTTGATTATTTAGCACTTAATGTTTTATTTTACAAATTTACAATTTGTGAAGGATTTTATTTGGGAAATGGACATTAATGAAGGAATATTTCCCTTACTAAAATATTGTCTACTTAATTAGTTAGTCGTTAATGAAGAAAATTTTCTCTCACTAAATTGAAGAAAGATTCTCAATTTATAGTTAATGAAGAAAAATCTTCTCTCATCAAATAAATTTGTTCGTCATAATATATTATTTGTGAGGAAATAAAGTTCTTCACTAATTCCAAATAATCCTTTTTAAAATATTATTTATGAAGGAAATCACCATTTCACTAAATAACGATATTCCATTATTAAATATAATTTGTGAATAAAAAAGTTATTCACAATATAACCTTCACAAAAAATATTTAGTTACTACTTAGCGATGGATACCCTATTACAAGGAGCTCTAATGCAAGCAATCTCGTGAAGAAAATATTTCTTCGCAATAAATATCTTATGAGCGATATATTATGTCTTGTGAATGATCTGTCCAGATGCCTTTTTGGGTGTAGTTTTTAAAAACGTTGCCTTATAAATCACTTGCCTAGACATCAATAATTTGATTAATCTAAAATTTAACCTTCTCTTATAGTCCTTTGTCCTTATTGAGCTCAAAATTCCTAGGAGCTAATGTCTAATTAATTTTATTAAAGGCAAGTTATGCAAAATGAAAGTTAGGATGTTTGTGGGCCAAAGAAGATTTATGAAATTCTCACCTTATATTGTTATGGATTTGTACCCATAAAGTTAAATCAAAAATAAAAATGTACAAATAAAATAATAAAGTGAACAAATAAAGTATCTTAAAACTGTGCGACTAACTAAAGATGTAAAAATTTGACGTACCTTTTTCATTTAGCGATCATCAAAGTTTATATTTAACAATAAATAAAATAAATAAATAAATAATAATAATAATAATAATAATAATAATAATAATAATAATAATAATAATAATAATAATAATAATAATAATAATAATAATAATAATAATAAACAGGATGTGCACCGTATGTGTGAATGAATGAATGCAAAAATTAGTATTCTAACTAACAATAAAAAAATAAAACTAAACTAGTATTTTTTTTATAAAGATACAAAATTCCAAAAATAGCGTAGCAACAATATTTGTCTCTTTGCACCATTATTCCGCTTTAAAATCTTGAAAAATAAAAAATAAATTACTAGAGCTAAAAAAATAAATAAATAATTCGAAGAAATAAAAATTAAGGAATAAAAATTAAATTCTAGTCCTCAACAACGGCACTAAAAACTTGATGTGAAGATATTATATAACTGCAAGTGCATAGAGTCAAATTAAAGAACTGACAAGTACATGTCGAACATAAAGTGACTTGATTATTTTTAAAATATCCTTAATATGTATCTCAGTCGAATTAGAAATAAAGATGAAAAATTGATTAACTACAATTAAACACTAACTAAACTAATTAGAAGATAAAAAATAATAATAAGGAAGAAATTTAAGAATCTGAATCCACTAGACAATAAACATAACAAATAATTCAATCTTTTCCATTTTTATAACTCAAATTATACCACTAGTTTGGTGTACATACTTCAAAAAATAAATAAGTTAAGTCCAAATAAAATTAACTATGGTTTTAATCTCTCTGACCTATAATTTAGTGATTTTATAATTAACTTAGGCAAGCATAGACTATAAAAATATAAGGATTAACTATAACCTATCAAAACTTCTTCGAGTAAGTACTATAGATCAAGGTTTTGAAAACCGGACCGGACCGGCGGTCGGACCGCGGTTCGACCGGAACCGGTCCACTTTCCGGTCCGGTCCAAGCCCAAAAACCGTTTTTGGTCAAAACCGGTGAACCGGCGGTCGGACCGGTCGAACCGGTGACCCAGTGACCGGTTCACCGGTTTTACCGGTTCCCTACCTCCTTTTTTTTTTTTTTTTAAAAAAAATTTAAACATTTAAACTTAATTAAATATATCATTGATTGAATTTTGAGTTATGATCATGATTTAATATATTTCTTTTCATATAGATTTAGTATTTATTTGAATTATATAAAATAAATATTGTACAAATAGATTTATTTTTTTACCGAATTTGATTGAATATATCCTAGAGATGTTTTTGTTCATTTGTATTTGATTTTATCACTCTTGAGTCTTGAATTTTGTGTTATGATCATGATTTAATATCTTTTTTTATATAAATTTAGTATTTATTTGAATTGCATGAAGTAAACATTATATAAATAGGTTTAAATTTTTTTTTATGTGTTGATAAATTGATTAATTTTACATATTTACTAAATATTATATATAATATATAGTAATAATTAATATATTTAATTATTTATTATTTATTACATATTAATGATGTCACCGGTTCAATAACGGTCCGACCACTGGTTGGACCAGTGACCCGTCCGCCCGGTAACTTTTCCGGTTCGATCACCGGTCCGAATCTGAGAACATTGCTATAGATTATGAAAAACTCATATATTGACAATAATCCATCAAAACCTCTTCATTACTTTAAAATCATACAAGAAATATAAAATGAAGGCATTTCAATAACGAAACATGAAGACAAAATCATTAATTCATTAAACCAAAATTATAATAGAAAAGATAGAAAAAAAATTGTCATGATTAATTATTTAATTTCATCATCATTGTAGATCTAACAACTTAGCTAGATAGGAAAACAAATAAAATAATTAAGATTAAGAATGATAAGATTAAACATAAAAATAAGAAAACTTCATATTGGGATAGATTTGTTTGGGCCTAGCTAAGGTACAACACAATTTCTTTAATGGTCCGGATTTGGTGATTCGCCCACTCTTTTATTTAGTGGGCCAGATTTAGTGTTGGCCCATTACAGTTAATTCTGGCGGCTTGAATTTTAAATGAGAGAGTCCATATCTATTTGAGATTGTACTTTCTTATTTTATGGAGATTTGATTTAAAAGGGACATAGTCTACAATTAAAATTAGTTATAAGGTGACTCTAAAAAGGACTCACATTCTTAGTTGGTCTCGAGTGAATTTAAACAACTATAAATATAGTCATAAGCAAGGATCACGGTACACATTTTTTATACAAAATTTTATTATTTTTTAGCAATTTAATTCCCTCCATTGTTATCGCTTTTAGCTTGTACTTACTCTCACACCAGAGTTATCCCCCGATGGCCCAAACCGTCAGGCTTTCTTAGTGTGATTGTTCTCTCGTTCAGGTAGTTCATGGTATTTGGCGATTTTAGGCAGACTCACAAAATTAGGCGACAACATTGGCGCTAAAAGGAGGGCCGATAAAATTATGTTCAAGAAATCGTTGGGTGATAATTTTGATCAAAGTTTTTGTCAAAGTTCTCTTGGAGTTTAATAACAGTTTTTCTCAAAGTCTTTCAATCAGAGTTAATGGCGAAACAAGGTGAGAAGGTGGTGGAACAGGTTGGCACACAATGGTCGTGGTTCAGTATTGGATAGACTGGGTTCATCAACAGGAAGACATTAACCAGTAGCAACGCAGTCGATTGTTCACTCCTCCCAATTCACCAATTTCGGAGTTTCATAGGAAGGAGATAAATTCTCGTACCCTAGCCCATCAACATCGAGACAGGGAGACAAGAAAGCAGGATAAACGTGGGACTATAAGGAAACAGACAATTCAAATGATAGAGAAGGCATTGGAGGATTTACATCATCAGTAATGAGAATGGGTGGTGCTCTTAGATGAATTGCAGCAGAGTGAAAATCTTGAAAGTACTATAAGGGGATCTCGGGAAGTAACACCTCAAAGATGACAGCAGAAAGGATGGGTGAACAATCCTCCGACATCTCAACAGATAAGAAATTCAAGGGATCATAATGGGGGGACAAGGCAGGCTAATGATGGTGACATAAAGGGGGGAGAAAAAAATGCAGGCTTCACGTGACAAGGATGTTGCTTACTTACATCAATCTTAATGGAGGCATACCAGGTCCCCACCTATGCACAGGGATAATAATACAAGGAGGGGAGATATAAGGCAGGCTCAACAGAATCAACCACTTCGGCTAGATGATGATGATCTTATTTTGCAAAGGGTGGCAGAATTGGAGCGGAAACTAACAGTAAAGGAGTCAGGCCCATAACCCCTTGATCCGAAGTCACTTGTTTCACTAATAATTAATCAGGAGAAGGTAGACCCTAAAAAGAAGTTGCCACCTTTGGAGATATATAACGGGACTGGAGATCCTTATGACCATATACACTCATACGAACAAGTTATGAGATACAATAACCATTCAGAAGTAGGGATGTGTCCAATTTTTACTACTACTCTAAAGCTAGGAAACAAGCAATGGATTATGTATTTACAATCGAACAACATTAACTCTTAGAAAGAACTATGTGACAGGTTTCATGATCGGTTCAACAGTAATAAAAGGAGGGGAAAACCTACTGCCTCATTGATGCAAGTTAAACAAAAACCAACAGAGACTCTGAGTCAATATCTGTTGAGGTTCAGAGAGGCGGTCGACATCATCGTTGATCTAAATATGACTCAAACTTTGGGTTTTTTCACTTCGAGTTTGGACATCAGTCGGTCTCAGAAATTAATGAAGGATATTATGTTCAAACCCTTGAAGGACTTGTCGAATGCATATGAATGAGCGGATAATTTTATCGCATTGAGGAGGCTATGACTAATCTAAATCCAAATCAAAAGAAAGCAGATCAGTCAAAGACTAATGAAGCCAAACAGTAGGATGTGTGGGATCGAATTGGCCCAAAGTCGAATGCACAGTCCGATAAACCATCTTTCTGGCTAAAGCAGGATAGTAAGTTGTACATACCCTTGAACACGAATAAGGTGTAGATTTTGGAAAGCATAAGGGGAAAGCCTTTAATTTGAACCACTGAAGCCGAGGCCTCAAGGTTATAAAGGAAACAAGAGGATGTTCTGTGACTATCGCCAAGTGTCCAGACATTCAACGGAGGGGTGTTATGACTTGAAGGAGCTTATTGAGCTTATTGAGAAGAATGTCCAGAATGGAGAGCTTATACAGTATGTTGTAGGATGGGAGGCCCCGACTCAGAATCAGCCACATATAGAACATCAGATTGATGATCAGAATGACAAACCAGGGAGAGTTGTAGACGTCATTATTGGGGGTGTAGTTAAGTAAACTGGGAAAAGATGGCGTTCAGACTCAGACATAGTGATGACATTATTGGAGTAGACAGTTTAACATGGTCGGTCGTTCCCGAATACAGTAATTTCATTTTTAGATGAAGATTACCCTCTTGATGTAGTAGAGCCACTTGAAGGAGCTTTAGTTAGAAAAATGCAAGTTGGCCCAGTAGATATAAAGAGGATTATGATTGACAATGGGTCGTCTGTGGATGTTTTGTATAGTCATGTCTGTCAGCAGATCTATCTCGATAGAGTTAAAATGGGGGTTGGTCAAGAGTCGCCTCTGTATGGATTCAGGACCGTAGAGTTGTCAGTAATCTTTGGTACACCCCCTCGACAGATGTAGATCAATGTGAAATTCTTTGTCGTGCAGGTGGATTCAGCGTATAATGCAATCTTTATTCCTCACTTCAAAATAAAATTCCCAACGGCGAATGGAGTAGGTGAAGTAAATGGGGATATGGATATTTTTCGGAGATGTTATCATCACATTTTAACGTCATCGACAGTTGGAGTTAGCAAACATAAACAGACGGACGTAGAGCAATTTACCAAAGGTGCGACAGAACCATTGGCATTACCTGCCGAAGAGACGAAAGATATAGAGTTGATTCCTAGAAATACGTTGAAGACAGTTAAGATAGATGCCAGGTTGTAGGAACTGTCAGGAATGGATTAGCGGAGCTTTTAAGGACATATGCAGATATCTTCTCTTTGACACCTCACGATATGTCTGGTATAGCAGAAGATGTAGTTATCCATAAACTGTCGATTGATCCTAAAAGAAAGTCAGTACATCAAAAACGTCAGATCTTTGCACCCGAGCAACAGAAAATCATTGGCAAAGAGGTAGTGAAGCTCTTAGATGCAGGAATAATCAAGGAGATCGAGTGTAATATCCCGGATATTTAAAAGAATTAGAAATAAGATTTCTATTATTTAATAAAGGTTGGTGTTTGATAACCTAGTTATGGAGGTTAGGATTGTGGGAAAACTGGATTAAATTAAAATTTTATTATGTGCTAGCAAGAACCAATATGGTTCGATATGTGTCATAAAGGCTTTTAGAAAGAAGGTCCTATAAAGTGTATGAAGAGATAAGATTTGATATTTATTGATAATGAGATTCTTCTAAAAAAAGAAGAGTCAAGAATCTAAAAGGATTATGAGTAATAAGATTGCACCTTCTGTCAAAATGTTTTGGAGGGACCACGCAGCTGAAGAGGTAACATGAGAGCTTGAAGAAAAGAGGAGGACGATTTATCCGTATATTTTTGAATGACCTTAACTGTAATTCTGGGGACGGAATTCTTATAAGGGGGGAAGAATGTAATAACCGCAAATATTATTAGCCTATTGTAAATTAAATTAGGAATTTATTTCCAATAGAATGAACCCTAATGTATTTAATTGAATTATTATGTGACTATGTGAATTATTTGATTGAAATTTTTATTTAGTTAAAGGGAGTCCAATTAATGTAGATATTAAATTTTTGGACTAACCTCAGAGTCTGATATCAAGAAATTGATGAGTTGAGTTAGTAAATATTCAAGTAAATCTTGAATATGACAAGTCTAATTGGATTAATATTTATGAGTTAATTAAGTGATTATTAAACGTGAAATCACATAAGAATTAATTAATAGTCCAAGCATGTGATAAATGATAATGGACTAGTGTGCTATGTTGTTAAACAAGTTCCGACGATTTAATTATGTGAGAGACTTGTAATTTATTATTTGTGTGAACTAAGTGAGTTAATCTATTAATCTAAGGGTATAATTAACCCAATGAATTATTTTGGTGATTAATCAAGTCACGCTTTAATTATTTTGTTTGGGTAAATAAAATTGAAACCCATTTATTAAATTATTTTTATAGAATTAAAAATGAGCAAAATTATCTCATTTATACATTTAAAAGAAAAATCAAAAATTATATATATATATAGAGTGTGTGTGTGTGTGTGTGTGTGTGTGTGTGTGTGTGTGTGTGGCCGGTTAGGGGGGGTGCCCATGGGGCCCTCATGTTGCCACTTGGATTGCTTCTAATTGGTGGACATCTAAGGATTTTCCCAAATCAATTTAATTGTGCATTGCATTTGGAAGATTAAGTTATAGTTAATAATATTTCAAGTCCATGTGACATCACTTCCCTGGCCATGATTGGTGGATTTCAAAGTGTAGTCCAATTTAATTAATTTATGCATAGATTAGAGAGATTAAGCTAGAATTAATAATCCTTAAAAATCCACATGACATCATCACCTTGCTTCCTATTGGTGGAATTCAATTGGCATTTCAATTTGATTAAATTGTGCATAGATTAGAGAGATTAAATGAGATTTAATTCTCATTACAAGTCCATGCAATCTAATTGGTGGATATGAGGGAGCAATTAATTTGAGTTAATTAAAAGTTAGACATCCATTTTGGAAGTAGAGAATTAAGTGGAATTAGTTTAGCTTTCAAGTCCATTAATTGAGATCAAATATTTTTGAAGTTCATACTTGTAAGTATCTTAGATACTATTCATCATCTTTTTCCTCTCTATTCTAAGTCTTCAAGTTTATCCTAGAGAGAGAATGGAGAGAGACAACCCTATGTCAGAGAGAGAAGGGGAAGAACTAGGGTTTCTCCATTGTTTTCTTGCTTTTCTCTTTGCTAAAATAACAAAACATCAAGCCTTGGAGGAGAGAGAGGGGCCACGGTCTTTGGAGGAGAGAGAGGGAGTGAATGTCTTCCATCTATATCAACTACTTTGGCAAGATAAAGAAACTAGCTCACAAGAATAAAAAGTTTAAAAGTCTCCTTGAAACCCTAACTTTCATTTTGGTTATTTATCGTTTAAATATCAATGCCATGGTTGGGTTTGGGAGCTTTGTGTGATTGGAAGCCATGTAGGGCTATAAGATCTAAGGATGGTGATTATTGATGGAGATTATGTGAACAATATGTGTATAATATACCATTATGTGGCTTAAAAATATTTTAATGTTAATTTATACCATATTTATGGCTAAAAATATTTTAAGGACCATTTGATGCTAGGTCTATGAAGTGACCCATGTTTCATGCCTAAACATGTTAAGATGAAAATGGTTATATGCGATTGATATCAAAATGTTTGACGAAAAATATTTAAACATGAGAATGAGTTTAAAACCCCTAAACTATGCTTGCGGTTTTGAGTTTTAAAACCTTTTTTGTGCGTACTTGGTATGCTCGGTTTTATGATCTAAGGTGTTAAAGGTGTAAGTCATGGACAAAACCTAGTTGGTATCGCGTTAAAATGATTTAAAACATGCACGATACGATTTTTTGAACGAAACTACGCAAAGCTGAAAATGGCCACTATCGGCAGTTCGCTCTGTGTAGTTTCTGTGTCCAGTCCATAACTCGTTTTAAAAATCCGTTGACATCAGGAGATAGATCTCTCAGTTTTATGAAAAATGAGACTTGATTGACCAAATTCCAAGTTACGGATGATTTTATATTATTTTTCCCGTAAAACTGTCCAAAACTGTTTTCAGTCAAAATGCAATCTGCCCAGAAATTCCGAGGGGCATTTTGGTCATTTAACGAGCTGTAAAAATTATAGACTCCTGGATTTTGAAAGTATATGTTGTAACGTAGTCGCTGTAAGAGATTGAGCTCAATTGGAGTTCATCTGAGTGAGTTATGGTCAAACGAATTTTTGCGTTACAGATTTGTAAACTATTATAATTCACTGTTGGTAACTCGGATTGCTCTGAAATTCTTACTGTGTGTTCTATGATATAACAGGAGGCTACAGTTTAAATTTCGGAATTTTCTGTTGAGTTTTAGAGTTTTAATAAATATTGCATGTTTGGTCAGAATTGTCTCCATTAAAAATAGTAAATTGACTTGGAAAATTAAACGAAAATTATTTCGTCCGTATTATATCATATACTAATGATTTCCATAAAATATAAAAATAATGAGTCAGTTTGATATTTTTTTTAAAACATATGTTGGTGTATTGAATAATTAAAGCGGTATTTATGTATAACTCGAATAAATTATATAACTTGATTTATTCAATCAAGAGGCATTGAAATGACATAATAAATGTATTATGAGATACATATATGCAATATGTGGTGATTATGTGAATTAAGTGTTAGCTAGATTGTTCAAGGTTAGCACTAATTAGTGAGGTTTATTAATGATAGGTTTTCGAAAATGATTAATAATATTGATGTCTATTTAAGGTGTTATTTAGCAATTAAATAATATTAGAAGTTGATTGAGGTGTTACTAAGTAATAACTCAATATATTATTTGAGACAGATAATATTATGACAAATTTTTGAGTTTTGTGGTGTAATTAAGTTAAACTCAGAGCAGGGTTCGTTAGAG
This sequence comes from Hedera helix, assembly GCA_947179155.2. Taxonomy (NCBI): domain Eukaryota; kingdom Viridiplantae; phylum Streptophyta; class Magnoliopsida; order Apiales; family Araliaceae; genus Hedera; species Hedera helix. The sequence continues at coordinate 7,297,859 of OX359282.1, read as the reverse complement.
ACTAATTAGTGGTTCAAACTAGACAAATATAAGATTAAGCATTTAGTCAAACTTTAACTGATTTTGTGCACCGTTGATCTCACATACCGTGTAGGTGGTACAAGGAACGTGAAAGGTTAGCTTAAGCTAGTTTTACAATCCATGCAAGTTTTTTTTTCGGATATTGTTGCTATGTGTATAACTGTTGTGTGTGCACTTGAAGCATGTGAGAATTTGAATTAAATATGCTTTTGTGAAATTATATGATGTGTGTTGATTCTAAATAATAGAAAGCCTAAGTTAATTGAATAAGTTGAACTGTATGCCATGTATTCATTCTAATGCATGATCAGTATGTTGCATAAATAAATGCAAAGCATGAGAAGTATGATGCATTCATATAATGCAATACATGAAGTATGAGAAGCATGTATAAAAATGAACTATGTGTTATGTGTTATCTGTTAGACTTGCTGAGCCGTCATGCTCACTCTTGCTTAAAATAAACACTTTCAGATAAGTTGCGAGTTATTCGGAGGATCATATACAGATTACGGAACAGGAATGTGTGTTGACTTTCACAATTGATATATATTCCGATAAACCTTTGTGGGGGTAAATAGTGTTGCAATATGGTAAGAATTGATTAGTGAAATGTTTGTATGACATTCGCATACGCTAAATACTTGTATCATTACAAGTCACTAAGGATTCATTGATGTATAATAGATCATAATAGATATGATCTACATTGCATAAAGTTTATGTAAGGAGAAGATATTGAATAAACAGATATATTGAAAGTTGATTAATGAGTTGTATATACTTACATGTTTAAAATAGACTAGGTCGTACTATACTTGATCTGAGATCTATTATAATTTAATAAAGATTGCGATTCTGAGACAGAAAAATGGTGAAGTTTTAAATAACTCTGTTTTAAACAACTATAATATGGTTATAGGTTATGAATGAAGTTGTAATAGTTTTAAAAATAAACTAGTTTTATCATTTATATTATTGAGGCATATTGTGGATTTAAGTATAAGAATGTACACTAACGACAAGATCCGCCGTGGCCAGCACGGGGAATTACGGGGCGTTACATCGAGTATCCAGAATGGTTGGCGAATATGGTACTTGTCAGGAAGTAGAATGACAAATGGAGAGTATGCATTGATTACATTAATTGATAATAATGAATTTTATTATGTTTTTATCCCTTAACTCTTAGTTTTTACAATTCATTTGTGTCTAATTATACTTATTAACTATTCTAAATTGATTTTGTAGGAAAAAATGAAAAATAGGCAAAAGTCAACTCAGGAACAATAACTTCGCCCCGGCGAGGTGTTTATGAAGGAACACTATGCCCCGGGGAGATTGGAATGAGTGGAAATCGCAGACGGCCAGTTCAGTCAACGCCCCAACGTGATGTTCAATGTAAAAGACTGCGCCTCAGCGCAGTGAACTGATTTCAGAAAAGTCAACACGGGGTTTGCCCACAAGATTTTGAGTAACTTTGATTTAAATTAGGACTTTATTTCCATAGTTGATGAGAGCTTCATTTGTAATCAAGTTTCTTATCAATTGTAGGAGTAGAATTATATAGATTAGTATAAATAAACATTAGAGCTTTGTAATTAGGGGATATTGAGGATTTTTCATTCATTTATAGAGATAACCATTTAGAACATGTCAGGCTAAATTCTTCAACTCAATTCTAGGGGATTTCAAACTCAATTGCAATTAATGGTTAAATCAATTCAGTAATATTATTTATTCTTTCTTATATGAAATTATTCTTCATAATATGTTTTAATTGCTTATTTAATATTAAATTTGATTGGTTTGATTAGAGCTCATTAGATTGATCAAATTATTATCAATTACTAGATTTAGAAATTATATTACGTATAATTGATATTATTCTTAATCATTGATAGTGAATAGTGATAAATGATTGTGGTCAAACTTTTGTTTATTGCTATTGTTATCATGATGCTTATTAAACAGTCCGAGCTTATGAGAGTGTTACTTAGAATAATCTAATTGCCTTGATATTAATGCTTCCATTATATTAAATTTAGAAAGCTTATTCTAGGTTGTATAATGGTTAAAATCTAATGAATAGCTTGTTTTGTTAGATTGCAATTAAGGGAAATTTTGGGTAGCAGAGCTTATTGTTGCATAAGGTTATTAGTTTCATGGAATGATAGAAATATATTCTGATAGATTTATCAATTAATTGTAAGGGTGAGATTGAACTAAAGAATTGAAAGTTTTTACTTCATTGGTTAATCTTATTAATTTATTATTGCTTATTTAATTAATCATTATTAATTGAAAACCCCCTCTTTATTATTTTTGCTTTTAATTATCATTAGAAATCTTAGGATAAATTGGAAACAATAGTGCTCTCTGTGGGATTGATCGTTACTTTTCACTATACTAATTTTTGTGTTTATAAAGTATAAATAAGGTTTTAATTTTGGTAGCATAACGACAGCTTCCCAAATTTTGGCGCCGTTGTCGGAGAGTACTAATTTTGTTCTTATTTATTCTTTGTTTCTTTTTAGTTTATGACTCGATCCTCTCAATCAGGCAAGTTAAATTTTGATCCAGAGATTGAGAAAACTACAAAACGGTTAAGAAAAGAGACTCGTCGAGCAAGAAGCACAACTGCGAATTTCAAAGACACTTTTGTTCCATCACCAAGCCTTAATATAACACTTGAACTACTATCTAATTCATCTAGCAATTCGGGCGAAGAAAAGATGGCTAACAGGACTTTAAAGGAGTTGGCTACTCTAAATTCACATTAATAGTCATTGTGTATTGATTATCCTACTTTAGATACTACTTTTGAGCTTAAATCTGGACTAATTCATATTTTGTCTACTTTTCGTGGTCTTACAGGTGAAGATCCCTACAAGTATCTAAAGGAGTTCCATGTGGTGTGTTCTACCATGAAGCCACAAGGAGTCACAGAAGAGCAAATCAAGCTAAGGGCTTTTCCTTTCTCATTGGCGAATTTAGCGAAGGATTAGTTATATTATCTTCCTTCAGGATCAATTCAGTCATGAAATGATATGAAAAGGTTGTTCTTGGAGAAGTATTTTTCTGCTTCAAGAGTCGCTAACATTATGAAGGAGATATGCACCATTACACAATTTAGTGGAGAAACTCTTTACGAGTATTGAAAAGATTTAAAAAACTGTGCTCGAGTTGTCCACCACACCAAATCGACGATCAACACCTAATCCAGTACTTCTATGAAGGCTTGTTACCGATGGATAGGAGTATAATCGATGCTGTAAGTGGAGGAGCATTAGTAGATAAGACTCCAAAGGCTACAAAGAATCTAATTGCGAACATGGCAGCCAATTCACAATAATATGAAACTAAGATGGACCATACACCAAAAAGGGTGAATGAAGTTAGCTCGTGCAATATGGAACGACAGATTTCAAATTTAACTGTTATGGTTTGTTAGGTGACTACTGAAAATACACCAGTTGCAAGGACTTGTGGGATTTGTTTGTCATCAGGTCATACTTACAGATGCTTGCCCCCACAACGCAAGACGATGACATTACATAACAAGCTAACACAATGGAAAACTTTCAAAGACAACCTCAACACACATATGATATGTACTCCAACACTTACAATCCATGATGGAGGGATCATCCCAACCTGAGCTATGGAGGAAATAGGCATCCACCACCATATAATATTTTTCTAAACAGACAACAAGGATTCCAACAAACTCAGCAACAATACCCACTAAGACAATCATCACCTGCAAATTTTGGGACATTTCTGAATGATATGTTTAAAACATTCATGACCCAAACACAACAATTTTAGCAAGAGACAAGAACTTCCATCCATAGTTTGGAAAATCAGATAAACCAATTGGCAACCACAGTTGGACGATTGGACTCTCAAGGTTTAGAAAAGTTTCCAACTCAAACAGTGGTCAATCTGAGAGAGAATGCAAGCGTTATAACCTTGAGGATTGGAAAGCAATTGAATTCACCAAAAGCTACAGTAGAACTTAATGAGGATAGTGTTAAGGAGGAAGCAGAAATATCAAAGGTAATGCCTAACCCTACTGTTCAGCTTAAAACTAACCTTTTACTCTTTTCTCCTAGGAATCTCAAAAATTCAAAGAAAGATGAGCAAGAGAAAGAGATTCTAAAAACCTTCAGGAAGGTAGATGTAAACATTCATTTGATAGATACAATCAAGCAAGTGTCAAGGTATGCAAGATTTTTAAAAGAACTATGCACTAATAAGAGAAAATTAAAGGATGATGAAAAAGTGACTATGAGAGATAATGTCTCGGCAGTTCTTCAAAGAAAATTACATCCTAAATGTAAAGATCCAGGTATTTCACCATTCCATGCAAAATAGGTAATACCAGATTTTTAAAAAGCTATGTTAAATTTAGGAGCATCTATTAATGTCATGCCATTATCTATTTATGTTTCTTTAAATTTAGGTCCTTTGAAACAAACTGGTGTTATTATTCAATTAGTTGATCGTACTGACACTTACCCTGAGGGGGTAATTGAGGATATATTGGTGCAGGTGAATGAGCTTATATTTACTGCAGATTTTTACATAATGGCTATAGATGATGATACATCTCCAAATCCTGCTCATATCTTGCTATGGAGGCCATTCTTGAAGGCACAAACAATGATTGATGTGCATAATGGGACCTTAACCATGGAATTTGATGACGAAAAAATTTAGTTCAATATATATGAGGCTATGAAGTACCCTAGTGATATTAATCATATTTTTGCTATTAATGTCATTCACTCTTTAGTACAAAAATCCTTTGATCATATACATAAGGGAACTCTGGAAGTTGCTATTACAAACATCATGGATTTTAACAATGAAGAAGAAATTAAGCAGACTTCATAATTAAAGGATACAATAGCTGTACTACAGTCTTTACCAAAAATTTCAGATAAGTATGCAAACTCTTCCATTCAACTGCTTGTGACTCGTGAAAAATTATTACCTTCTGTTGTGCAAGCTCTGACATTAAATTAAAGCCCTTACCAACCCACTTAAAGTATGCATATCTAGGGAAGGAGGACACATTACCAGTGATTATTGCCAACAATCTGACCAAAGTCTAAGAAGAAAAGTTGTTTAAAGTCTTAAAGGACTAGATACAAGTCTTTGGTTGGACAATTACAGACATTAAATGTATAAGCCCAGTTGTGTATATGCGTCGAATTCTTTTGGAGGAAAGAGTCAAACCAAATAGAGATGTTCAATGCAGATTGAACCCACCTATAATGGAGGTAGTGAAAAAAGAGGTTTTGAAACTACTTGATGCAGGCTATAATTAGATTGTGATTGCACCGGAGGATCAAGAAAAGACTAAATTTACATGTTCGTTTGGTACATTTGCATTTCGTAGAATGTCATTTGGACTTTGCAATGTACTAGGTACTTTTCAGAGATGCATTGTAAGTATATTCTCCGATCTTCTTGAAAATTGCATTAAAGTATTTATGAATGATTTCACAATACATGGTGATACTTTAGATACATGCTTAGATAATTTGACTCGTGTAGTAGACAAATGCTTAAAAACAAATCTTGTTCTTAATTGAAAAAAAAAATGTCATTTTATGGTAGAGCAAGGTATAGTGAATGGACATATAGTGCAGTTAGAGAATTAAAAGTAGATAAAGCTAAAATAAAAATTGTTACTGCCTTACCTTACCCTGCAAGTGTGCGGGAGATTCGTTCTTTTCTTGGTCATGTAGGTTTCTATCACAGATTTATCAAAGACTTCTCACAGATAGCATTGCCATTATATAAGTTGCTATAAAAAGATGTGGAATTCCAGTTTGATGATGAGTGTAAGGATGCATTTGACAAGTTGAAAAAGCTATTGACCTTAGCGCAAGTCATTCAACCACCAAATTGGAAATTGTCTTTTGAAATCATGTGTGATGCAAATAACTATGCAGTAGGGGCTATCTTGGGCCAGAGAATTGACAAAGTTATTCATGCCATTTACTATGCTTCTAGAACTTTGAATACCGCTCAAATTAACTACTCTACCACTGAAAAATAACTTTTATCTGTTGATTTTATTTTGGATAAGTTTAGATCTTATTTGCTTGGTACTAAAGTTGTAGTTTTTTTTACCATGCTGCTCTCAAGTATTTATTAACCAAGAAGGAATCCAAACCTAGGATCATTAGATAGATTCTACTGTTACAGGAATTTAATTTAGAAATTAGATATAAGAAATAAGCAGACAACTTGGTGGTGGATCACTTTAGTAGGTTGATTAAAGATAAGGAAGCACTACCATTACAAGATTTCTTTTCAGATGAGCATTTATTTTCAATTAATAAAGCTGCACCCTAGTATGCTAATATTGTGAATTATTTAGTGAGTGACTATCTACCAAACGGATTTTCTAAAATTCAAAAAGAAAAGTTTAAGAGTGAGGCCAAAAACTACGAATGGGATTATCCATATCTGTGAAAATTTTGTGTTGACTAGATAATTAGACGATGTATGCCTAATAGTGATTTTTTGTCAATCCTAACGTTTTGTCACTCTTATGCTTGTAGATTACATTTTGGACCTAAAAGAATAGCTCATAAGGCTTTAGAATGTGGTTTCTATTGGCCGACTATTTTTAAAGACTCTTATCTGTTTTGTAAATTATGTGAAAATTGTCAAAGAACAGGTAATATCTCAAGTAAGAATCAAATGTCACAAACGCCTATTCTAATTGTTAACATTTTTGATGTTTGGGGTATTGATTTTATGGGATTGTTTCCTGTTTCTTTTGATAATATTTATTTTATTTTGGTTGTTGATTATGTTTTCAAATGGGTGGAAGTTAAAGCCACCCGAACTGAGGATTCTAAAGTTGTTGCAAATTTTGTCAGGTTCGGCACTCCAAGGGAAATCATCAGTGATAAAGTTACACATTTTTGTAATAGGATGTTAGAAGCACTGTTCAAGAAATATAATGTGATGTATAAGGTTTCTACATCCTATCATCCACAAAGCAACGGCCAAGCTGAGGTGTCCAACCGTAAAATCAAATCCATTTTAGAGAAGGTAGTTAAACTTAATCGAAAGGATTAGAGTTTGAGGTTAGATGATGCACTTTGGGCTTATAGGACTGCTTACAAGACTCCTATAGATATCTCATTTTATAAGCTGGTACTTGGTAAACCGTGTCACTTACCAGTGGAATTGGAGCACAAGGCTTTTTGGGCAATCAAACAATGTAATTTCGACATGGAAGAAACGGGAGGACATAGGAAGTTACAATTATAAGAGCTAGAGGAATTGATAAATGAGGCGTATAAGAGCTCTAAAATATACAAGGAAAGGACAAAGGCCTTTCATGACAAGAGGATTTCTCGGAAGAACTTTGTTATTAGATAAAAAAAGTTTTACTTTATCACTCACGGCTTAAGTTATTTCCTGGTAAGCTACGTTCTCGATGGGTTGGTCCTTTTGTTATTACTAAGGTCTTTGCTTATGGTGCAGTTGAGCTTCAAAGCCCAAAAACATGAAAAATATTCAAGGTGAATGGGCATCAACTTAAACATTTTCATGAAGGTTTTTAAGTTGAGAATGTTGAAATTGTGGAGTTGACGAATCCAGTTTTCTTGGATTGAGAAGGAAGGACTAAGTCGAGTCAATGAAATTAAACAAAGGCCCTGCTCAAGAGGCAACTCAAGAAACCAGATTTGATTTTCTTTTTCTTTTTTTAATTATTTATTTGTGCCTTTTCTTTGCATTTTACTTTACATTAGAGACAATGTAAGTTTTAAGTGTAGGGGAATGGATTTAAGATATATTTTTATTATTTTTCTTTTTAGATACTTTTCTTTTCATTTTTAGGATTAACTTTTGAATTTTGTGGATAAATTCACTACAAACCCTAACGAGACAAAACTCGTCCACATAGGGTAACTATGGAGTTTAAGGGCTTGTTGCACGTGTTAAGTATAACAGTGATACATATGAAAATTGATAGTTAGGACGTTTTTTTTTACTTGAGTAATTAATCTTGTGAATTAGGATAAGGCCGATGATAAAACTTTGATTATTCGCTGTCATTTAAGAGAAATTGATGAATATGTGGGTTTATATTTTGACATTTGATTTGGTTTTGCAATATTCACGATTCTTTTGCATTTATGAGCACGTATCCTCTGTTTGATTAGTTGTTATTTAGAAAATTTATTATGTTAGATATTAATGAGGATTAACACTGAAGATTTAAAATTCTTATTTTGAACATCATTTTGTGCTAAGTTAGGCTTTTATATAAGTTTGGGAAAACTAAAGTAAGATACATGGTATTTAAAATAACTTGACTTAGTCAAAATTTTGTGGCATTTGTTACTCGAATAAGTAAGCCCTTAAGGATGTTTCTGTAACGCCTCGAGATCCCAACTTCACTAATTCTATCTGATTATCTCTGGATCTCGTAATCATTAACTTCAAAATCAATTATAAAATCATAAAACACTTTCACGACAATCTCGTGCGTTAAACTTAACCTTAAAACCTTTATTTGACCGAATGTGGTCCATATTTTTTTTTTATCAAAACTTTATCTTTCACTCTTTATCCGTCTCAGGATCGTAACGTTCCTTACCTTTCATTAAACTTAGGTCAAACATTAATAATTTGTGACCTATTATGATCATATACAAATTTTATGATTTAGCATATCCTATAAATAAAATTTTGCCATGAACTATTCATACATTGCCATATTTAATTTTACTTGTATACACACATCTGCATCATACCTGTACACATATACCTTATTTCATACCTCGGTACTATACATACAAGTTTATTACATGTATAAATTTAAATAACCATACTATCTCATTATAATAACATTACATCTTTTTACTGAATATTACATCATACACATTCATTCTTTCTATAGATAATACATTACCTACAATTTTATCTCTATGAATTTACATCATCTGCTTTACATACACATTTCACGTATCATTCACGTTTATCAATGCATTCATCATTCTTTACCTTAGTTGCATCGGAATCTCCGGTCTTCTTGTATTTTACCTGAAATGTTAGTTCATAGCAAGAGTGAGCATAAAGCTCAGCAAGTTAATTAACTAACACCTTTCATGCTCATAATTTAATAATATGCGTCATGCATCCTTTATCTTATCATACTATACTTAATGTCACATAAGTCGTGTAGCAAGTAAACCACATAGTTGCACATAGGCACATTTCAACTCATATAATATCACGTAGTTCACGTAGAATATCCATTATACTTATATCTGAAGAACTTGTCTGACTGCTTTTATTTACTTAACCTTTATTGCATTGATTGGCCTTTCTATCATTCATTGCCTCGGTTTGCTATATTGAGCTGCATCTGTCAATACATAACTCATACGTCAATATTGCATCATAAAATTTATATATCTTATCAAACTTAAACCATACACACATGACCATTCGTCTCTAATTATTTTACTTTTGACGTAGTATACCTTATATAGGTTAATAGTACATCCTTACTCATTATCAACTCTGTTTATAACGTATAACTCACTTTAATTTAGCTTTAGGCATATTATATTATGCCATTCTTTGTCTCATTATGCCTTAGCTTCCTACGTATAGCCCATTCTTATTTATTTAGGGTTTACATAACTTGTCTCTATCATTTTATATCAAAACATAACTTTTTGGGCATTTAAAAATTTCTCATTGCTACAATACACTTCGCCCCGGCTGAATCAGACTGCGCTGGCCGCGAAGTCTCCTCTGTCCGTGAACAGTAGACTGCGCCCCGGCGCAGTTTACAGGTCAAAAGACTGCGCCGGGCAACTTCAGAATTTTTGATTTTTGTCTCTGTTTTGCTGATTTTTAACTCCTTAACCACACATCCAATTCACACCAAATTTGGCACACTTCTAGACCTTACTGCATAGTATTTTATAAAATTTTCTATTGTCCCATTTGACTTCTTGAAATCAATGCAAAACTAGACCGTAGGAGGGCTGTTCAACTTGTTTCCAGACTTAGAAATTTTTCTGAACTTTAAAAACCAACTTTTGCAAGTTTGTGATTTTTGGCCATTTGCTTCAAAATATCATTTCAACACCTGACATAGTTCACATAACCTATATGTGACATGTCCAAACTTTCAAAACCACAAAACTTCGCATGAGGCGACTTTTGTCCATAAAAATCCATTTCGAATCGAAACGATCGATTTCGATCGTTCGTATCGCCAATTCAATCAAATTTAAATCCGTTGATTCTCAAATCAACCTAAACACGTGTAATAACATAAACATGAGTCATGTGACTTCATTTCATCTTTAAATTCTCAAAATTGCCAAAATCACCTTTTAGTTGGATTTTCATAAACTTTTCAAAGCTTTCAACTTTCCAAAAACTTAACTCACTTTTAATTCTCAACTACACACACCACTTAGGTTTTCACATACACTTTTAACGACTTCATAGGTCTACATAACTTCTATATGCATGTATTAATGCACTTTACAGATTATTACGTTATTTATATAAAAAGTATAGCCTAATATTCAAACTTTTCATATCAAGACATAATTTTAAACCATTTAAACTTCTAACTTGCCATCTAGCACAAATTTTAACTTACATCAAACATGATCAACCTTTCTATCTAGGTTTCCATCAAATCTAACCACATATAACACAAAATCATGCCTCAATCATGATTTATAGCTTGTAAATCTATATGAACAGTACACCACCTTTATTTTACCAAACTTTGAGCTTAGGGTTCATCATATATCAAACAAATAACACATAACTCACATAAAATTCATAATCACACCTTTATATAACAAGGATACATGCATGACTACTCTTGTTCTTACATTTACATACATAAATACCAAATATAATGGCTTAAACATAAATATACCTTCATGAACTCAACTTTCTTCTAGCTTTAAAGCTTGCTAGAACTTCATTCATCACTTTGATGACTTCATAAGCTCTACTTGATCATTTTCTAGCAACTTCCTTCAAGATTCTTATGAACCCTAGCTCTTTCCACTTCTTTTCTCTTTATTTTCCAGCAACTTCGAAGGAAGGAAAGAAGAATGGACAAGACTGGATACATAGAACATATACATATATATATATATACATATATATATAGCATATATGTTTTGCTAGCAATTAACCACACTTGGTTAACTTAACTAAGTATGGTTAGGGTCAAATTGGACAACTCACATTACTAGGCAAGGACATAATAGTCATTCCACCAACATAGGACACAATTGTCATTTCTTACATTGACAAGGGCAATTTGGTCATTATGCCATTTTCCAAGAGAATTATTTCTCCAATAAATCATACATTGATCATTTTCCATCTATTTTAATTCCATTTTGATCCAAACTTGTTTCATTATGCTAAAACTTTAATCCACTATCAAATAAGCTATAACTTACTTGTACTTGTTATACTTTGAACATCAAATCTCATTAATTTAATAATAACTTACATAATTGCCAAATTTGCATATCAATTAAATCTCAATTCCTACAAACCATTCATGTTCCATATTTAATCAATTTCACTTTTCGACATCTCCAATAGTCAACTTACTCATCTTTTCCATAAACCGCTTCCTCGAGAAGCGAACCTCAACCGGATTTAACAAAATATATTATTATTTATCCTTATTAACTCATATAATCATCTCCACGGCTTTTACGTTCTTTCACTTGCTTACTTATCATACATGCAACCAATTCAATTTATACCTGCATACCAAATTCCTTCTACTCATTCTCGGAGATATTCCATTCTACCATCATATATATGATTAACTTATTTCAATCATTCAACATTATCAATTTCTTAATAATCTCAGCATTCTAAAATCATTATCCATATTATTCCTTTAATAGACCAATTAGGTCATGCAGTTCATTCTTCACTGTACATACATCCATACATTAACCTATCATTCTCATACATTCGCCTCTTCAAGCCTATTCTTTAAACTTGTCTTAAATATTCATAACTAATTTTTAATTCACTCATGTTTTCCTTATTTCCTTTACTCTTATTTCTATATTCAATCACACATATAAATATACACATATTCATACATTCAAATTATTACATGCTGACATATCACAACGTCTTACACTAATTCCTTTCAATTCACCTTATTGTAGGTATTAACATCAATTCATTCGTTCTTAATCTATTACACTATCATTAAATCCTCAAATTTTCTTTTCATTATAATTTCTCATTTTCCATAATTCTATAACTTAATTCATCTTTCTATATTCGACCACATAGGTCCCTCTTTAATATTTCAACCACACAGGTCCTTTCTAACACATTTATCACATAATAATTTATTCTTAATCATTGTTACACTTTTTGTCATCTAACACTAGGTTTTAACTATTAACCTTTACTTAATTATCCATAATCCTTATTTAGAAATTCAATAAAATCCTGGGGTGTCACAATTTCTACATGGGTAACTCTAAAAAACCTAATAAAATTAGACATTGCACAAGTTGAGTATGCAAGTTTAAGTGAGATAGAGCATAAAATGCACTCACTAAGAAATAAACATGTGTAAGGGTGAAATGGAGCATAAAACGCATTCATCCATATACATGCATATGAAGTGAGATGAAAGAACGAAAAAATTATATGTACTCACTTGAATAAAATGAAAATGCTCACATGTTAGATCCATGTGATCCTTTATTCTTACTTAGTCAATAATGATGTGCAAAATGAAGCTTACCTTTTAAATAGAGTTGTTCATTAAATATTTGATTGTATAAGTTTATCTAAATTTTGACTAGTTGAAATAGTGAGGGCACACACACACTAAAGGATCTTGAATGTTTGTGAAATTGGTGATTATATTGAGATTTTAATACTGTCATGTTTTGAGATTTCTTTTGAATTATGTTATGTAATCTTTGAGGCCGTTAATCCAATTTATGATGATTTATTATTTTAGTATTTTACAGGTTATAATTTTTATTTTTATTTTTTGTTTTGCACAAGGACGAGCAAAAGCTAAGTATGGGGGAATTTGATATGAATGAATTTTATTATGCTTTTATCCATTAATTTTTAACTTTTACAATTCATTTGTGTCTAATTATACTTATTAACTATTCTAATTTGATTTTGTAGGGAAAAAATGAAAAATAGGCTAAAGTCAACAAAAGTCAACTCATGAATAGTAACTTCGCCCAGGCGAGATGTTTGTGAAGGAACACTGAGCCCCGGTGACATTAGATTGAGAGAAAATTGCGGACAGTGAGTTCAGTCGGCGCCTCGACCGAGTGTTGCGCCCCGACGAGATGTTCAGTGTAAAAGACCGCCCCGGCGCAGTGAGTTGATTTCTGAAAAGTCAACGCAGGGTTTGACCACACGATTTTGAGCAACTTTGATTAAATTAGGACTTTATTTACATAGTTAATGAGAGTTTCCTATCAATTGTAGGAGTAGAATTTTATAGATTAGTATAAATAAACATTAGAGCTTTGTAATTAGGGGATATTGAGGATTTTCCATTCATTCATAAAGATTACCATTCAGAGCATGTCAGGCTAAATTCTTCAACTCAATTTTATGGGTTTTTAAACCCAATTGCAGTTAATGGTTAAATCAATTCTATAATATTATTTATTATTCTTTATATGAAATTATTCGTGATAATCCGTTTTAATTGCTTATTTGATATTAAATTTGATTGGTTTGATTAAAGCTCATTAGATTGATCAAATTATTATCAATTACTAGATTTAGGAATTATATTAAGTATAATTAATGTTGTTCCTAATCATTGGTAGTAAATAGTAATAGATGATTGTGGTCAAGCTTTTGTTTATTGCTATGGTTATCGTGATGTAAGTTAAACAGTCTGAGCTTATGAGAGTACTAAGGATAACCCGTGCCTGAAGGCACGGTGTAACTAATATAACAGTTGAGTATTGTATCCAATATTTCTAGATTGAAAAATCTAAAATTGTTGTGGACTCTCAGTTCTATAATAGAACTGAGAGTCCAACTATTAATACAAAAAGATTGATATTCAATCCAGTCATAGTTTCTTTTTAAGGTAAACATTAGTGTGCTACTCATTCCCAACTTAAAATTAGTTCTTGGCAGGTTTGAGCAATTAATTGATTGACGATAGCTGGCTCAAATTTGTATAATATAGTGTTTTCAGGTATCTTACACATCTTTTCTTTATTGACAAAACGGAATGAGAAGTTTTGCAGCATTTATTTGCCTCTAGTATCTCTAACCATCGATCAATATGATTCATGAACAGTATTTCCTATGGAAAAGATAGTACTATAAGTCATTTGATGGGATCCAATGAAGAAAAAAAAGATGTAAAAATCCAAAAGAAATGCTTTTGCATATATACCCAAAAGTATAAAATGAGTCCTCTAAGTAAAAACAAAAAAGTATTATCATAACACTAATTAAATCGCATCACCATAATATTTTTTTCTCTATATTTTTTCTTGAAATTGGACGAAAGATTTTCATACCATGAGTCAGAGCCTACTACAATAGTTGTTCTCGATATAGCCCGTAAAAATACAAACGAGATGAAACGTAATTGCCCGTGCCTGAAGGCATGGCGTAGATTAAAATTCTAAAAATACTCTATTACCTAAAGACTCTTTGCAACCTAAAATAACTTACAAATCAATTAGAATGAATCTGAACTGTCCTTGTAATTTTCCACCCAAATCAATTTGCATGTGAAAACATAACGACCGCAAAACCCATAAAATAGAAAAAGGGCGTCAATGCTAAAAGGGTGACCCGTGTTGTTTACGTGCAAATTTTTATTTTTTTATAATAATAATAATAATAATTATTATTATTATTATTATTATTATTATTATTATTATTATTATTATTTTATTATTATTATTATTACTATTATTATAATTATTATTGTTATTACTATTACTATTATTATAATTATTATTGTTGTTGTTGTTGTTGTTGTTGTTGTTATTATTATTATTATTATTATTATTATTATTATTTCTATTATTATAATTATTATTGCTATTATTATTATTATTACTATATTATTACTATATTATTATTATTATTATTATTATTATAGTGTAGAGGTGAATTTGATTTGAGCGAAAAATGTGAATGGATAGATTTTTGAAAAAAAAGATGTTGAATTGGGAGAAAAAATGAGAGATAGATTAGTGATTGTTGGATGTTGAAGCCCCTAATGATTTTAGACTAGTGGATGTTGAAGCCTAAATTGATTTGAGACCGTCGCATGTTGAAGCCTTAGAATTTGAGCCACTCTATTTTATATTATAGATGGCTTAGAATAATCTAATTGTCTTGATATTAATGTGTCCATTATATTAAATTTAGAAAGTTTATTCTAGGTTATATAGTAGTTAGAATATAATAAAAAGCTTGTTTTGTTATATTGCAATTAAGAAAAATTTTGGGTAGCAAAACTTATTGTTTGTAACGACCCGAGTTAAATTTTGAGTCTGAATCAAATCATAACAGAATAAGGCCCAATGCGTTGTCTCAATAATATCTTCTTGGGTCATCTTAGCCCACCATAAGCTCACATAAAGGTCATGACTGAAGGTATTAATGATAACATATTAGGTCATTATATACACATCCAAATATTCCACACTAACTAATGTAAGACTGGGGTGTTACAGACTCCCCCACTTAATGAAAATATGCTTTTACAACTGCAAGCTGAACACACATTATATTTTTTAATTGATCCGAGTAAGTTTCCTTTGTTAATTTTTTCGCTTTAAAATTAATTATTATCTTTTTAAGATAATTTGAAATGACAAAATATCATCAATGTATTATCGTGCTTAATAATTTACAAATTTTTAATATCTTTTCCATGGGAAATCTATTTTAATGGGTTGCAAGAAATCAGAAAAGGGATCTACTACAATATTGGCCCTCTTTCTATGTTGGCAATCTTGAATAAAAAAAATAATTTTTGAAATAATTTAAATAAAGGGAAAAATTTATTACTTTCATGCAACTATTTATTTAAACATTTCAATTTCTAGGAAAAAAAATTATTACTTTCATGCAACTATTTATTTAACCTTTCGAATTCAATTTTAAATATTTTTAAATTCAAAATTCATAAAATTTCTTTTAATTCTAAACCAATTATAAAAATTGCAAACTATCTAAAACAGACTACTAATTAAAATATTTATAGTCTTTAAAAGTAAAATAACCACATCATTAGGAATTCAAACATATTCCAAACTGATTTTAAAAAGTTAAAAATTCATCTTATATTCCGAATAATTCGAAAAGAGAAGAAAATAAAATGAGAATGGAGCATAATGCTCCTTGTGCTTATAATCCATGTAACTGTACAAAGTTTTAACATTTCTCTAGTTTCTGCTATTCAACTTAACTATCCTGCATCTTACATACAAATATATGCAGTGAATTAAACTACCTTTATATTTTATTTTATTTTATTTAAAAAACTAACTTTATATTAAGTTGGATTTATTCATGATGCCAAAGCAGTCCAATAATTTGCTACGCATAAGCTTGTTGGAGTGCCAATAATGCGTGACCATGCCCAATTTCTGTCCTCATTTAGTCGCATTTCTCCCAACTGCCACACAAAATAAAATTAGGGATATCCATTTCATTTCAACAAGTTTAATTTTAAAGATAAAACAAAATAAAATCCCCCCTTGGTCCCAAAATAAGTGCCCGGTTTTTTTGTATGGGTCAATTTGACTATTTATAGAATTAATAATTAAGCAGATTAAATACATTTTTGAAATTATAAAATTTGGGAAATGGTATGTAATTTCTTATGGTTATATTTACTTTATCTATATTTTATAAAAAATGATCCAAAAAATAATTTTAAAAATGGTCAATTTAACTCCCAAAAAAATCAAAATTGAGTATTTATTTAGAACAGAGGGAGTAGTTTACAGTCTTTTGCATTAACCATTCCCTTTACCCACAAAACTTCAGGCATATCAGTCGTGCAATACTATAACATGATTACTGCTCTTTCATATAGTTAATGGTGGATAAATTACAGGCACCGGATGAAAAACACCGAAAAAAATCCGAATATAACTTTTTTCTATCCACCTCGTGTAAAAAAAGTTGCATCTAAAATATTGTACTAAAAATGAATCTTATCCTCTAGATTCAACTATTTTCTACACGACATGTATACAAAAAATTGTATCCGTGTTTTTTTCTGTGATAATCTTTCGGTGCCTCTATCTTTATTGTTGCTGGTTATTTGTTAAAACTTGTAATTTCATTTTTATACTAATAGGCTTCTAAGGATAAGGGTGAATGTCAAATTTATAGTACAAGAATGTCTCTGAGTAAGGATTTTGATTCTTACTCTGCCATCTCTTAGCTCGAATATCACTGAATCCTCTGTAAATGGAATTGGCCGTGTAGTTGAAATCTGCAAATAAACCAAAATATTAGGGAAAATATTATATTGCAACAAAAAAATGTCGACTTTTGTTACGAGTAGATACATTAATTAATTACTTATGTATTTGTATTAATTTATAGATTATGCCATTGCGTCTACTCGAGTTAAACTCGCAACATGATTCGACATGTTCTTGTTGCAACTTATAGAAGGGCTCAAAATATTATTTCACAGGGAAGTTTTCTATTAGGATTATGCAGATCATTTTCATTACGATTTTAACAATTAACATGACTCTTATCATATATCCAACAAATGCTGCAATCAAAATAACAATTATTTTGCTAACCTTGGGGTTACAGTTTCTGCTTAATGCATGCAAATCTTCTTCAATTTTCTCGGACCGGCTCAAAAAATCTTCATCAATACAAACTTCTTCCCTTCCAGGATTCTCGACAACCTGATCTTTAACATAAGGGAAAGAACAGCCCTTCCATTTCCACGTGGCTTGATCCAACTCCAAGTACCTAAGATACACCTTACCATCCGAACCTATCAGAAACAGTTGATTTCCTTCAAAACACGGGCCAGGTGAACCAACCAAAGTCACACTTATATGAGGTGTCCCATGTTCTACCCAGTTCCACCCGTCGATTGCATTCCAATGATATTCAATCAGTTTACCATCTTCTGAGATCATAAAAAGAGAACCTGTTAAGGATACTGATGAGGGTCGTGTTGCAGTTCCTGGTAATCTCGAGAGAACCAAGTGCTGGGACTGGTAATGCTCGTGCCATAATTCAGTAACTTTGTTGTACTGATAAAGTCTACCATTTCTTCCGATAACAAACACTATGTTTTCTCTGAAGACTTCTTGATCTACTATACTTGCTATTTTAGTGTTCTGAGGGTATCTGCAATCTTTCCACTTAAATTTCCTCAACGCAACCTACAAACAAATTGTATTTGTAGTTGGCTTATTATTGATGCAACAAAAACTTGTTTCATACAAAACGCGGTGAGTAATTGGTAATTGGTATACTATCCGGAGGAAAATATCAATGACTAATCATTCTCTTTTAGCGTTTATTTGGTTACTAGTGTTTGCTGCTTTGACAGTAGTAGAATTTGAGGCAATTGGATTTCTAAATGCACCGCACCATTTTTGGTGCAATATGTGTTCTCCAAACGTTGCGTTTGTGAGTTAAATAAGCTGTAGAATACATTGTTTCTAGTCAAACAAGATTTAAGAGTGCGTTTGAACTTTCAAACACACTAAACGCTGTCTAACCAAACAAGCACTATATGGAGTTTATGTACTAGTATTTCTCAGATGAATTTACCTACAAGATTGTTGGAAATGTTCTCTAATATGAAATCTTAATAATTGTAACTAATGATTGAACCGACTTCAGGATATCCTTCTTTAATTATCATTGCCTATGTTTAATCTCTATTCATCGTTAATATTTGATATGTTTGATCAAGAAGCAAAACTCTGTTCCACTTACAGTCAATTGTAGCAACCGCCCGCTTTTGCTAATGAAGAAGAGCGCATCTTCTGCTGTAACTTTCAAAGATTTTCTGGGAACTACATCCCATGGTGGACCTCCAATAATATGCTTTCCCTTCCTCATAGCAGTGCAATTTATCCACGCTAATTCGTTACTGCTTCTTTCTCTAATGAGCAAATTTCTTTGCTCATCAACCAAAAATAAACTTCCGTTGTAGTTCCCTAAAGCACCTTTCATAGCATTCGAATGCTTGTGCCTCAGCCAAAACCACATATTTTCAGCACTTAGATATTCAAATATCAAGCCACCGTCTGTTATAAGGAAAAATGACCTTCCTCTATGCATTACTCGCAGACGAAAGTTTGCGTTTATCCACTTATCTTGCACACTATAATCTTCCATGGATTTATCTAAGCTAGCATGCGCTTCACCAAAAGATAAGTAATTTTGTTGTACTCTGCTACCCTTTCGCCTTCTTGGCATTGATCTTGTAGTTTCTGCATCATCGGCTTCATCTTTTATGCCGATTATGCAATTTGAGGGCCCTCTTTCTTCAGTACAATACTCTGCATTCCATCCTTCAGTCTCCGGGGCATCTAATATTGACCATATGTACTTCATTGTTGCTTTTCTTCGACCGTTACTCTGATAACTCGGGCCTGAGCTCTCACCCCCGATGCCTCGCAAATGTAGCTCTCCGAGCCTACCATCATCTAGTGGGAAAATCACTCTACCAACTTCAAATTCCAGCCCTATAATGCCTTTTGCCGCCTTTGCGTGTGGTGGATGCATATGATTCACCCAATTCTCTGCTATTTTGTTCTCTTCAGCACTGCCTGTCTTCATGTGAAACAGTGCAGTATTAATGCGGTTAATTCAATCAACTTTTTTGATATCACTATTTGACCACATTTACCATTTAGAGTCAACTAAAATGCAAAACTATACCCTGAGTTTATCACGTGGTACAATTAGCAGTGCAAAATTATATATTTTGGGTCAGTTTTGCACTGCTAACTATACCTCCGGTTTTGCACTAATAGTTGTACTTTGAGGGAGAAATTTCCTAATTGGTAAAACTCAAGGACGAAAACATCACACGAGAGTTTTGCATTTTAGTTTTCAAAGTACTTGCATATTTAATCAATTTTATAGATATTTTCAGCCACTTAGGCCTTAATAAAACCTTAAATCTGTGTATGATACGTATATGGCAACACCATTAGAAATTAATTTACCTGATTTTTTCAGAATATGATATTCAAAAATGAATCCAGTTGCTGATGTGAGAAACAAGGAATACGATTTTTCATTCAACTCATCTTGTGATACAGGCGTAATAGATGTTACAAGATGATCTTTCGGACTTCCATGAATTATCCATTTCCACTTCCTTTGGCACAACCGTCTCTCAACCAAATTACCACCCTGAGTATGAAAAAGATTTAATAAGACAAATGGCACAAACAACATATCAGAAAGAGGGACATGAAGGATTTCTAAATTGCCGATGAGTTCTAATACAATACCTTAGTTAAGAGAAACAGAGAAATGGAATGAGCTCCATTTATTCCACGTAAACTACACCCCATAGATGGTATCAAAGAAGTATCATCTTTTAATCCTTCTCGCCATATATGCTTCTTCCACATTGGCTTTGAGTTAATTTCATATTCATATAGATCTCCTGTAGAACTACAATTTATAGTTTTAAGTTTAGAATGTCATAATGCAACTCTGTTTTCACTTTTCACATACACAAGCCACACACCAATGTTATCAGACCTGGAACGGTCATCAAACCGAAAAAATTACTGGGTAGATGGGTCACTGGTTCAAGCAATGGTCAAACTGTTGGTGATATCATAAATACATAATAAATATGTTATTGATAATTATTATAATTTTAAAACATCTCTTTTCTGATTAACTAAAATATAGTGAAGTCTAAAAGTGTTTAATTTGAATATATAAAAAATTCTTCGTACCAAAAAAATATTTAAAAATTAATAAATAAATAAATAACTTGTTCACTAGGTCAATTTGACTTGTTTTTACCAGTTGAATCACTTGTTCAATCGATAGTCAATCAATTCAATCCATTTATTGATCAAATGGGATTAACTGGGCCAAATCGGACCCGACATAGGACTGGTTTGTGGTCCAAATGGTTCAACAGGCCGGTTTAAAAACATTGCCACACACACACGGAGCTCACCTTAAAGTAAATATTATTTCTGGTTTAACTGTACCAGCATCAGCTATTGCTGCAACATTTGCACCAGGAGGTCTCCCATGATTAATCCACCTGTTCACATTTACAAAACAAAACTCCAATCAAATTCAAAACCATCCTATGAAAGTTTACAGACATTTTACACAAGGACTAGCTTTCAAGACTTTCGGATCATAGGATTTAGGCACAATGACGATAATTAGTACTTTTACATTACCTTGGAGGGTCAATCCCACTAAGTTCAAACAGCAACCCACTCTTTGTGCAGAAATATATCCTCCTGGCATAAACAACCACAAAATCAAGAACCCCAGTTAACAGTATTAACCAGATGCCCAGATGTGTATTTTTTTCCCCAAAAATATAATCAATTTTGAGAAAGGAAATAAAGGGTCATACAGTTAATAATACTAATTACTCACTCCCTATCATGGGAAATGAATCCATATCTTAATTGGATTGCAGCATCTTTTTCTGTTTCTTTTCCTCTGTTTTGATCTATTGTTGGTGCAAGCTCAACCCAAACTGGCAGTGAATTTTCCCCCAGCTGCATCTGCAATGATCCAAACAAAAGAATATGCATTTATGTCACTATTTATTACTACATTATCTTCATCATGCGGATGCACTACCAGTTAAACATTGACTAAGACAATAGGACCAAATTCTTGATTGTCTCCATCCATATCTTCCTTTGGCATCTTGGTTTTTGACAAATAATGGCTGTTGGGTGGTGGCTATGGAGAACCCAACAAATAAGACTAACTAGCTCTAGCTCATGTAGTCAATGCATTATTTGATCTAGCCTAAGTGAAACATTACTTCCTCGATCTATTCACAAAAAGAGTTATAATTTTTTTTTTAATTGCAGTATAAAATGACTCGATGCCTTCAAGTTTATCATCACAATTACGTTATAATGTCATCACTATAATGCTAAACTCTTACTAAATTTAGGACTAAACATGGAACAAAAATAACAAATTTGAACATGGGAATCTTTTGGTGGAATCCTTTTGAAGAAGCAGATAGGAAGCAGGATTTGGGACCCACGGCCATCGACGGCTGACATTAGAGCCATTTCATTATGCTTCCAAATTTGATCAAATTTGAAAAGAAAAAAAACAATAAATTTGACAAATTAGCATTGGTAACCTAATCACAAAATTTCTCCGACCTATCTTCCAAACAGGGAAAAATCGTCAGACTTGAAGGAAAAAATGAAAAACAAAACTTCATTAGCATTCGATGGCAGGTGGATATATGTAAAGATGATATAAAAAATATATATAAAAAAAATTTAAAAAAAAAAAAAAAAAAAAACTTATAACAATACTTTTAGTTAGTACTAGATACTAATCAATATTTAAGTGGTTTATGAAGATAACTGATATACCTGATACAAATTTCCAGTATCAGATAGAGCAACTAAATACTTTTGGATGGTATTAATCAAATATGAAGTAATTTATGAACAAAACTGATATATACCTGATACAAATTTCCAGCATCAGATAGAGCAAGAATGGTCTGATTGACAATAAAAGAAGCAATTGCAAAGCCAGCCGATACCGGTAAATCATGAGGTGCAATTACCCATTGCAATCCATTCCAAAACCTCTCATAAATAGAGCCACTTACACCAGTTACCCAAATTGATGCCTCTGACATTTTAATCAATGAAACTCTCTTCCTCAGAGGCATAAAAACACTATTATAACCATTATTCTTCTTGAAATCCTTCATTTGCTCTTCTTTCTTGTCTATGATCATCTGATCAATAGAACCCACTTTGGTACAATTATCATTCACACAAGAAACAAGATCAAAAGGCAATTTCACGTCAACCCAACTGTTGGATTGCTCATCAAACTCCCAAAACTTGTGGGTTTTTTGCTGGAATTTTTGACCATTTTGTCTGACGTAGTTTTGTGGGCACCATGAAGTAGAACAAGAATTAGTAGAAGGGGTCAATAATAAGATGACCCAGATGAAGAATATTGGGAAGAATTTGTTCATGATGGCTGAAAAGCCAGAATAATGTGCAAATTACCAGATATATATATATAGTAGCATGAACTCCTGTAAAAAAATAAAATTAAAATATTCAGGTACTTTCATGGGCAAATATGGCTGCTGATGTACTTTTGAAGTGGCCCCATTGGTCCGTGGCTATACACCAAGAACTCTGATCATCAGTTTTGGCCCTCCAAAGAGAGAAAAAGAAAGAGAGAAAATTTGGAGGGTAATAGAAAGAGAGGAGTGGGGGTCCAAATATGGAGGGGATATTTAGATCAAAACTACTTGCAGTACAACAAGAGGTTTTCTTGCCAAATCTCGGGTAAGTTGAGACACTGAGATGAAATCTTTTTTGATGGTGGGTAGCCAAACTTCTACATTGATTTTGAGTGTAATTTCTTTAAGACTTCACATACTAATTCTGAGTTAGAAAAGAAATGAATAAAAATTTGTATATTTTCTTTAAGTTTTACATTAAATGAAGTACTAATTTATCCTTATATAATGATGTGACGGCAACCAAAGAAATTAAATACAAAATAACGCCTAAAGTTATAATTAATTATATACATGACGTTCAATAGTTATAATCAATTATTAATATATATTATTTTATATATTTTTTTATATTTAATATCTTGTCGTTAAAATATTATTTTATTAACTTTATTGTATTTATAATATAAATGGTACAAAAGGGATTATAAAATATTTGCTCATAGTATTTAGATTTTTATTTGAATTCGTCTATTTTTTAACCAAAAAAAAAAAATTGACAAAAAAAGTGATCAAATTTTTAATTTAATTTTATTATTTTTTATCTATTAAAAAATTCAATAATATAAGAATTAAATGGTAAACTTAAATATTTCATTCATTTTGAAATTCAGTAACATACTAGGGAGGTTGAAATGTTTTTCTTACCTGTTTCTAAAATTTAAAAAAAAATGTTATTCTTACCTAAATTTTATTTTTCTAATGCTTCGTTTTTGTTTTGTGGTTGAGGTGATTCCCAAATCCCAATGACTTCTTGATGCAAACACATTACTCTTATTCCCAGACCAATTTGATAAAAACAATTCGCACCATTGGATTAATCTCGGTAGATACAACTACATCTATCTCGCAATTTTTTTTATCAGTTATTCTTTTCTTTTTAGTAGTAGTATAAAATGTTACGTATTTTTAAATTTGTAATCATAATTTTAATACTTTTTTCCGTTTTAATTTATAAAATTATTATTAATTTTTTTTAAATTAATATAAAATATTTTTAAATATAAAATTAATATAAATTTATTTAAAATTATAAATCAATAATATTTTAGATTAGTACTTTTTTTAAATAGTTTAAAATATTAATCATTGTATTAACTAAATTTAAATGAATCTATATCAATTTTAAATTTAAAAGTATCTCAACTTGACTTTCGAAAAATATATAATAATCTTATAAATTAAAAAGGAAAAAGTATTATGTTAATAAATTATTCTATTTGTTTCTAAAAAAGAATCTCATTTGTCAAATTTTTTTGTTTTACAAAAGTTCAATTTTTAGTAACAATGGTATAAAATAACACTATCGTGTAGTGTAGCAAGACTAACAAGTGGTCGAATTTTAGATTATTTTTAAAATTGGGATTACCAAATAAACATAATTTATTTATATGTAAAATTATGAAGCCCTTAGGTGAGGTTTGGTCTACTGAATAGAAATTTAATATAATATAATATAATAAAATTATAATGTAATAGCAATAGATTTTATTACGATATATTTATTTGTTTGATTTTTAATATTTGTATAATAATTATAATATTATTATATTATATTCAAAATTATATTTGATTCACTAAATTATATAATGTACGTAATGAATATAATAAATTATAAGTCAAAATATCGAATTAATTGTAATTATTATTATTTTATATTTTATGACCTATTATATTACAAAAATAATAAAGTAATACATTTATTAATTGATGTAATGAAAAATATTTAAATTAATATAATAATATTATGTTCGTAATAAATCTATATAATAAAACAGAGCAGCTCAAATCCCAAGGTATCAACATCCAACGGCCTTAAATTAATTTAGGCTTCAACATCCAACAGTCTAAAATTATTTAGGACTTTAACATCTAATAATAATAGTAATAATAATAATAGTAGTAATAATAATAATAACAATAATAATAATAATAATAATAATAATAATAATAATAATAATAATAATAATAATAATAATAATAATTGTAATAACCATAGTTATTATCACTGTGGCGCCACCAAATCCGGGTCCCTTGAACCTCGGGTTCGGTGCTCACTATTCATCACTTGACAAACATTCATAAACTGAACTTCAATAACTCGCGGAAACATACATAATTTCATTACAAAACGTACCTTCAATCTCAGGTTCCACTAACCTTAATACATCATCATTACCTTATACTACTAAAGGTTTACACATATAGTACGAACTTAATAACATCTACACGTTCATCTTTCATTTGCCGTGGTATTCCTTAGATCACTCGGCTTAACTGAAAATAGTTCATGATATAGCAAGAGTGAACAACTACTTTGCCCAGCAAGTTTAAATAAACAAGAAATGATATATTATGAATGAAAAAGATTTATCTTCGAAAGTTCCAACAATAGATAACAATTGTGAAATAACAAGAATCAATGTTCAATAAAAGAATGAATTGACTCTTTACTGCTGAGCGGTCTCAAAGGACCATGAACTGCTACTAAGGTAGAACAGACATACAATGTCTGACACCTTGTTAAAAATAACGGGACACTCGAGGGGATCAGTCCTCTCATGTCCTATGTATCTGCATAACATTTAAATTTCTTGCGCGCATTCGGTTTCCCGACAAATAAAAATCCCCTTTAACTAGGGTTGTTCTTTCTCAGTCTTATTGTAAGAATCCGCACCAGCCAATGGTTTGGATAAGCTTTCATAATATTCAATTAGATGAATTTAAAAATGCATTTGTCTAGCCGAAACAATTAGCTTAGACATTCTTAAATAATTCGTAAATTACTGAACTATAACATTTGCAAATGCACTATGTGCGAATACAATAACCAATAATGAGGTCGAATAATTTTAGATAATTAATCCACTTTAAGTTCTGTCAAATAACTACGAGTGTATAATTTGCTCAACAATAATTTGAATAGCTCAATGTACATAAAGTTGAAAGAAACTTGCAACAATAAATACAAGTTATGGTTAAGAATAACTTGTCTGTTCCGCTGACTACTGTTATTCAACTTAAAAATACTTCATTTGGGTGACCTAATATTCAATAACATTGATCCTCCAATTAGCATAACACATATAGGTTTATTTAACATTAATAACCTTAACATATATGTCTTAAATCATCTATCACTTAATCATAACCTTAAAACTCTTAATAATATTATCAATCCCTTGATAATATTTTAACTCACATAACCATCACTTCATTGCTTTATAATATTATTTCCTTTGATAATATATAAGTACTACATATAATATTATTAATCGTATAATAATATTTTAACCATTTATTATTTCAATAATAAATCACTTAGCTCCTTAATATTATTAACCATATAATAATCCTCTTAATCTCTTTATTATCTCAACCACTTATTAACATTATTAATAATTAAATAATGCTTTACACTATCCCCAATGATATTAATTATCAAATAATATCTTAATCGTTTATAAATATTATTAACCATTTAATAATATTTTATCCTCTCAATAATATTATTAATCTTTTAATAATATCCTTATCCTTAGTTAATATTATTAATCATTTAATAATATTTCAATCATATGTTAACATTATTAATAATGTCTTACTCTTCAAATAATATCTCCAATAACTTATAAATATTATTATCCATTTAATAATATTTTACACTCAAAATAGTATCATTTAATACTATTTTCTTCTCTCATTAATATTATTAACCATTTAATAATATTCTATTCTCATACTAATATTATTAACAATTTAATAATATCATAATCCTTAAATAATATTATTAATCATTTAATAATATTCTACTAACTTACTAATATTATTAATCATTTAATAATATTCTATTAACTTACTAATATTATTAACCATTTAATAATATTTTAATCATTCATTAATATTATTAACCATTTAATAATATTTTACTTATAATCTAATATTATTAACTATTTAATAATATTTTATTCATATACTAATATTATTAACCATTTAATAATATTTTAATCATTTATTAATATTATTAATCATTTAATAATATTTTATTAACTTACTAATATTATTAACTATTTAATAATATTTTAATCCTTATTAATATTATTAACCATTTAATGATCACTTATTAATATTATTCATCAGTTAATAATATTTTAATCATTTATAATTATTATTCACCATTTGATAATATTTTAATCTCTTATTAATATTATTAACCATTTAATAATATTTTAATCGCTTATTAATATTATTCATAATTTAATAATATTTTAATCATTTACAAATATTATTCACCATTTGATAATATTATAATCTCTTATTAATATTATTAACCATTTAATAATATTTTAATCACTGGTTAATAATATTTTAACCAATTGTTAATGTTATTCATCATTTAATAATTTTTAATCATATACTAATATTATTAATCATTTAATAATATTTTAATAAAAATCTTTAAACAATACCAATAGTTAACTTTTTAATGGTGTTAACTTTAGTCTTTATTTTAAACATCTAGCTACCAATTAGTTACTAATAAACTTTATATATTGGTTTAGTATTCAAATACATTCATTTTACACTTAGTTATACCTAAATTTTCCAATAAAACTCGACCCGGACCAATCCGGACTGACCCGACCCGACCCGACAACTTGAACTTTCTGGCCTTGAAAGCCCCGGCGCTCAACTGAGTGCCGTGGCGTCCAAAACAGAAGCCAAAACCCTAAAATGGGTTGTTCGACCTCCAGTCACTCCGACAGCCATAACTTCTTCATTTTAAAATATTTTGGGGTGATTCTTAAGTCTATTCTCATCCGAATTTCTCCCTATACAATTTCTCTTTATATCACAAATCCAAATTTCAAACGGATCTAAGCTTAAAATCACTCACAAGGTCAAAGTGAAAACTAACTTCACAAATCCTTGGTTTTAATGGTTCAAACTTGAATAAAATAAACTCTACACATCCAAATAACACCAACTTAGTGTTGTTGTGTTCCTAACCTCTTGTTTTACAATATTCCATGGTTCGATCGTCTTTTTGAAAACGTTTTACACGAAATTTACTGATCGAACCATCTAGGGTTTAAAAACGACATCTTTTGCGGTAAAAGCTATAACTTCTTTGTTATTCAATATTTTTGAAAACTTCAAGTTGGGTTTTTCTTTAAAACTCATAGATCTAACTTTCTAGCCATAGAAATTAATTTTCCAACTTGTATATTTCAAACTACAACATTAAATAGCACATAGCTACCTAAGGTTTTACCGGTAAATATCCATATAGACATTTCTTCTAATTTTATGTCTTTCACACATACCAAAACATGATATAAACACATAGAACTTTGAATATACATATATTACATAGTTAAATACTTCTATATCATCAAAACGAGTTTTGATCGGTTAATAATATATTTTGACCATACAAAACATATTTAAACCACAAAAATGAACTAAGGAAGAGATAAAACACTTTTGAACCTTTAATGGAACTCTTCTTCTTGCTAAGCTAGAACTCCTCTTCTTCTTTTCTTCCCCAAAATGAGTAGCACACTAGCAACTCTCAAGTATTATCTCACAAAAGCTCTAGCTTCTCTCTAGAACTTCTCTCTCTATAACTTAGCAAATGAACAAATAACCTAAACAAGTCTTTGTTCCTTCTTATTTATAGAAGTCTAGGACTCTCCCAATTAAGTTCTTAATCAACCAACACTTGGTCAATTAAGGCTCTAATCTTGCTTACTATGCATGGAATGACCACTTGATAGACTTTTGGATTGACTCTTTGATTGACTAGGGTGGTTGGGGGTTGCTTGAACCAATTTACACTCCAAAATCATCCAACAAGCTAGCTTTATATAAATATGAGCCCCAAAATTCGGGATTGACCATTTATTTCTCCAATTTAACTTTATTTTTAAGTCTTATATAAGTATCCATATATATATATATACCAATATATGTATACATATTCACCTATACAAACTTATTGGGCTCCACCTTGGATCTTATAATTAAATTATATTAGGCTCATTCAATTAAATTGTTTGGGCTCAATTTATATCACACATTGGGCTAGCATTTACATAACTATGCTACTTTTAATTAAAATAAGCATTGGACTTATTTAATAAATTACATGAACTAGTAATTAAATTAATTACATAAGCTACTAGGTAAACTTAATTGACCTAGTTTAACAACTCATTTGTATTTAAAATATAATCCAATTAGATTTGCTATTTATAAGTCCATTGGACTCCTTAATTAAATTAGCTTACATAACACTATCACTTATAAATTCTTGGGTTTGTTTTAATAAAACCCTAACACATATTATTACAAGTACATTGGACTTGATTAAATTAATTCATTCACTAACTCTTATCATCAAATTGGGTTTATAATATAATTAATCATACCTAAACATTTATTCCCACATTGGGGTTATCTTTAATAATTTACTTGCTTCTTCTTCTCATTATTTATACAAGTAATTAACTTGTTCGTTATAAAACTTCTTAATTGACATACAAGGCCAACATTCAAGCTTTGTGATTTCATCACATAAGCTTCTCTTACAATCTTTTTCCTTCTTTAGTTAATTAATTTAATTAACTAATTTAATACCACTCATCATACAACTTATCACATACACACATACTTCATACCTCATATTTTCTTATGGATATAATTAAATAAAAAAAAAATTGGGTTCGTAATTTTCTCGGTCATTACAATCACACCTTGTAAATTAAATTGGAAAATTAAGTTCCAACAAGTTGAATTTTGTGGATTAATTTAAATCTTTATGAGCATGTGATTAATTGGTAAATAATTAAAGGGAAATCCATGCGATGTGAGTATATTAATTAATGGACTAACCTATGAATTTAATGTCAGTGACTCGTCGAAGCGAGAAATTAAATATTCAAGTGTACTTGAATATAGAAAACCCTAAAATGGGATAAATAATCAAATAAATATTTAATTTTTGTGAGTCATCATTGTAATTTAAATTAACAAGTTTAATTATTTAATTATGTGTGTGACGGGTAATTATTTACGATACGGAATATAATTAAATTAAACTAGTTACTAATTAATTTATGTAACTAGTATGCTAGTGGATATTTTGGGTGATTAAACTTATCCTAATTTAAGGTGTTTGGGTGTATTTAAATTGAAACCCCTTTTATTAAATTATTTTATGGAATTAAAAATGAGCAAAATTACCTCATTTATGCATTTAAAAAAAATAAATATTATATATATATATATATATATATATATATATATATATATATACACACACACGGGTGCCCGGATATTTGGCGATGGAGCCCCCATTTGATGCCACTTGATTGCTTTTAATTGGTGGACTTATAATTAATTTTCAATTCCATTTAATTGTGCTTTGGATTGTGGGATTAACTAGATTTAATTAGACTATAAGTCCATATTTATCTAGTGTAAGTATCCATCCTCCAACTATTCATCATCTTCTTCATGAATTTGCTCCAAACCCTAGCTTACTATACTAAGAAAAACCCTTGATTTTGTGGGAGAGATTGGAAGAAAACCTCCTTGATCATCCTAACCTTGTTTTCCTCCATTCAAAATTTCTAAAATCTCAAGTATAGAGAGAGAGGAGGGCCACTGTTTGGGAGGAACCAAGATGGAGTGTATGTCATCAATATTCATCAATTATTTTGGCTTGAGGAGGAAGAAATCAAGCAAAACAAAAAGGTTTAAAAGTTTTCTTCAAACCCTAGTTCTATCTTTTGTTCATTTATTACATTAATGCTTATGTCATGGTTGGTTGTGGGAGAAATACATGCATGGTAGCCATGGAGAGCTAGAAAATATAAGGTGGATGATTTTTTTTATGGAGTTATGTGTTGAAAATGTACATTTGTTGCTCTTTTGGTGATTTAACTAATTTTCATACTAGTTTATGTGATATTTTGAGTAAAAATATTTTCAAAAAAAAAAAAAATACTTGTATGCTAAGTTGATGAGATAATCAACTCTTGATGTTTAAAGATGTTATATGAGCTTAAATGTATGGGTTGATCACCAAAAGTTTATGGAAGAAATTGTTTAAGTTAAACTAGTTGTAAACCGAGAGCTATATTTGTGGTTTTATGCTTTAAAACCTTGCAAGCATTATGTGCAAAACATACTTGGTATCGCATCAAAACGATTTAAAATGAGCGCGTTAGGAATTTTTAAACAACCTTGCAAAATCTGGAAGAAAAAAAAAAAAAAACTATTGCGCAGACAACCTGCTTTACGCGGTTACTGTTCACATAGTGTAACTTGTTTTGAAAATCCGCCGACACCAGGAGATAGACCTCCCAGTTTTCTAAAAAATGAAACTTGATTGACCAAATTTCGAGTTACGAGTGATTTTATATGATTTTCTCCGTAAAACTGTCCGGAACAGTTTTTCTATTAAATGTACGCTGCCTACAAAATTCTGAGGGGCATTTCGGTCATTTATCTTGCATTAAAAATTCCATTCTTCTGGATTATGAAAATATATGTTAAAAGGAAACTGTTGTCCAAATCTGAGCTTAATCCGAGTTCGTATGAGCGAGTTATGACCAAACGATTTTTCACGTTACTAAATTTTAAACTGTTATAATTCTCGCCCAGTAGCTCGAATTGCTCTAAAATTTTAACCGAGTGTTCTCTGCTATAACAGTGTGTTGCAGTTTAAATTTTAGAATTATCTCTGGAAATTCCAATTTTTGATAAATATTGCAAGTTTGGACAGGAATGACTCAATTAAAAATAGTAAACGTGCTTGAAAAATTAAACAAAAATTATTTTGTACGTGATTTATCATATGCTAATGATTCTCAGAAAATATAAAAATAACGAGACTGTTTAATATTTTCAAAAAATATGTGCGCATGTTGATTAAATAAGGCAGTAATTAAGTAAAACGCGAATAAATTATAAAACATAATTTATTCGACCAAGAGGCATCAAAATAGCATGATACATGTAGTATATGATATATACGGGTAATATGTGCTAATTACTTGAACTACATGTATGTGGTGACTACTTGCACTAAGTGTATGTGATAGTTATACTAACTAAGTGTAACTAGGTTGTGTAAGTTAGCACTGATTAAGTAAGTTAACCTATCAATGTTAGGTTTCGGTGAAAGAAGATATTTAAAGCATTAATCGTGTTACTCTATTGTTCGCGAATCGAGGCAAGTTCCCTAACTATGTCATTTCAAGTTTTGAACTTATTGATATTGAGCAAGTTCCTAGGACTTAAACTTATTTATAATGTGCAAGTCTTTAGCTCTAACTTGAGTTATATCCTTACATAAGATTAGTGGTTTAATTAATGAATTATTCCACATCATAAGTTATTCTTGATAATCGCACATGATGCATTTGATTTCATATTCATTTATTGAATCATGAAGTATTTAAAGTTCTGTATTATGAACTATTTGAGATGTAGTCTAGACCAATTGTTCTGGCTAGACATTTGCACGATGAAGATTTTTAAAAACTATCCAAACCATTGTTTGGTGCGGATTCTTGTAAAGACTGAGAGAACAACCCTCTTATGGGCAAGATTAATTATATTATCGGTTATCCGATTAAGTGTTATGCGCATATACATCGTGTACAAGAGGTTGATCCCCTCGCGTACAAACCTCGGGGGTTACCCGTTAAAAGGGTGAGTCAAAAGATTGATTCCTTAAGCAATTGTTCAAGGTCAAATTGACATCTCAACAGTAAATAATCATCATTCACCATTCTTTCATTGAATCTTGATTATATTGTCTTAAGTTATTCACAATTAATTTCATTGTTGAACTTATTTTGAGTTATTCCCTATTCATTCATGATATATATATATATATATATATATATATATATATATATATATCTGTCATTGATCATTTTAAACTTGCTGAGCAATCTAGTTGCTCATTCTTGCTATATCATGAATTACTTGCAGTTAAGTCAGAAGGTTCGGGAAAGGACAAAGGAAAAGGAAAAGCTAATGAATAATTTTGTTGTTATTTAATTTAGTTTGCTTAGTTCAGTGGCGGTGAAATCTGTTGAACATTGAATGATTAAATTTGATGATTAGAAATAATGTACAAGGGCTGTATTAGATAAGATCAAAACTGTTAGGTTGATCTATTGTTAATTGTATAAAAGTCTTGTGTGTTGTACTAAGACTTAGATAGATCAAAACTGTTAGGTTGATCTGTTGGTGTAATAAAAACGTAGAAAGAACTCTACGATTTGTGTCAAGGAAACTCTACGATTTGAACAGACTCTACGATCAAGGCAACCAATCGTAGAATGGACTCTACGACTGTGATTCAGAAGACTCTACGATCAAGGCAACCAATCGTAGAATGGACTCTACGATTGTGGTCCAGAAGACTCTACGACCAAACAGACTATGTTCTTTACGAGAAACCTTAAATTGAACTCTACGATCAACAGTCTAACAGTTGAGTAAACTCTACGATGATCAGTAAGAGATGATCCTTTACAGATCAATCACGTCAGCAAGGATATTCGTAGAGTTAATCATATAAGATCGTTGAGCAAAAAGGCAAGAGACATCACGTTTCTCAGATCAGGAGCCATTCTATTCAAGTATTCAATCTTCATCAATGTAACCAAAAAGGAAGCCTCTGCAAATCGATCAAGTCAGAAAAGTCAGGAGTCTGACCCAAGCGCACTATGGAACAGAAAGAAGACTTTCAAGGCAGAAAAGTCAGAGGACTGTGTCCTATCAGTCCTATAGTTTGGAAAGACCAAACGACTCTATAAAAGTTAGTGGGAACCTACGACTGACATATCTGTCCCAAAGGAAAAAGGAAACAACCTTCCGTGGACTAACAGGTCAAATCAAATAATATCTCATCAGAGCTTTAATGAGCTATATTAATATAATATTCAGCAGCTCTCCTCTGTGAGGTAACGGAAAGAAATACAAGTTCAAGCAGATGATCCAACGGGAAGAAATCTGAAGCCTTTACTTCTTAAATACTAAGATCAGCAAAAGCAAAAAGAAGAAGAGCACAAAAAGAAAAACGCAAGAAGTGAAAAAGATTGAACTGATAAGAAAGCCTGCATTGCTACTAAGCCCTTCAAACACTCAAGCTGATAAGCAACTTAGTAGCACATCCAAATATATATCAATCCAGAAGAGTTCTTTGTGAACTAGTGTAAGCAAGTCTGTTAGACTTGGAGAGTTCTATGTGAACTAGTGTAAGCAAGTCTGTTAGACTTGTAAAGTTCTTTGTGAACTAAAATTCCTAGACTGCGGGTCTTGAAGAAATCTTAGAGATTCAGATATTGTAAAAGTATCCTTAGTGGATTTGCTGCTGGAAGAGCAGAACAGTGGAGTAGGAGTATTGTGTGCTCTGAACCACTTAAAACCCAGAGTCTCTCTCATTCTATCTTTCATTTGCTATATCTGCCATATAATTGTTTGTTGAATTATTAATTTAACATTTCAAGAAAAGAATAACTAAATCATATTCCGCTGTGTTAAACTTCTGTTTAAGAATTAATTAAGTGAGATCTCTTCAAATAGAAGAAATTTTAAAAGAATCTATTCAACCCCCCCTTCTAGATTTCTATCGTGTCATTGGGAACTAACAATTGGTATCAGAGCATGTTCTCACATCTAAAGCCTTACAAGCTCGAGTAGATCAAATGACACTCAACAAGAATGGATCGGAACTCGGTGGAGGTAACAAACCACCTATGTGTAATAAAGAAAAATTTGCTAACTGGAAAGTTCGTATGCAGGCTTACATGGATGCTATAGATGATGAACTGTTCGAGACAGTGATGAATGGGCCATTCATACCAATGAAGCTTGCACTATCAACTGAAGATCCAAGCAAGCTAGTAGCAAAGAAAAGAGACGAATGGACAGACAATGAAAAGAAGGATGTTCAAAGAGACAAAAGGGCTAAGAAAATCTTGTTTCAAACTCTGGATGATGATCTATTTGAGAACGTTGTCAACTGCAAGACAGCTCAAGAAGTATGGCAAACTCTGTTGATCATGCATGAAGGAACAGAAGAAGTCAGAGAAAATAAGCAATCACTGTTTGTTCAACAGTATGCGATGTTCACCCACATCTCTGGTGAAAACATTACAACCACCTACGAGAGATTTAACTTGCTACTAAACTCTCTCAGATCTTATGGAAAAATCTATCCAAACAGAGATCTTATCATTAAATTCATGAGATCTCTGCCAAGCAAATGGGATGCCAAAACCACAGCCATCCGAGAGTCAAAGAACTTGCACGAGATGACTGTACAACAGTTATATGGAAATCTTCTCACCTATGAGCTGGAGCTAAATCAAAGAGCAGAAAATCTATCTGGTGAAAGAAATAAGGAGAAAAACATTGCTCTTAAAGCCTCAACCTTAACTCACAGAAGCAATCACAAGGATATCTCTGACTCTGACAAAGATGAATCAAATGATGATGAAGGAGCTGCCATGCTAGTCAGACATTTTAAAAGATTCATCAACAAAAATAGACCTCAGAAGTTCAGAAGCAACAGCAGCAAAGAACAAGCAAATGACCTTTGCTACAATTGCAAAAAGCCAGGTCATTTCATTGCTAAATGTCCAAAACCCTTAAGAGAAGAGGTGAAGAGGGACAAATCAAGAGCAAATCCGAAAAGAGAATTCAAAAGCTTCCACAAACAAAAGAAGAAGGACAAAAGCTTCATAGCTGAACGCTCTTGGAGTGACTCAGAAGAAGAACTAAATTATGAGTCAAGTGATGATGAAGAGCCACAGAAGGCCAACCTGTGCTTAATGGCAAATGAAGAAGGAAGCAGCAAAAAGGAATTCATCATAGATGAGGTATTTGATTTCTATTCTCCTGATTTAAGCATTGATGATCTTAGAGAAGGCATGTATGACTTAATGACAGAATTGCACAAATATATAAAATTGTTTAGAAGGTTATCTAAAGATTACTCTCATCTAAAAGAGGATAAAGAAAAAATAAGCATGGAATTAGAAGCCTCAGTTCAAACTGCAAAACTTTACTCTAATCTTGAAACTGAGAATAAAAGACTAAAAGAGATAAATGAGTTGAGCACTTATAAAGAATCCTCACTAGTCTCCAAGATTCAGGAACTAGAAAATACTATTTCTATATGGAACAAGTCTAGTTCGTCTATGGACACCCTGATCTCAAGTCAAAGAGATGTGACTGATAGATCAGGATTGGGATTTGAGAATTTATTCTCAGAACCCAATATGGAGAAGTCAAAGGAAATAAATGAAGGCAAATCCTTTAATTTTAATAAAGGAATTGTGTTCATCAAATCCTCAGATTCTACCACCCATCCACATTCTGCTAAACCTACAATCAGTTTTAACAAAACTCACACAGGTCTTGGATTCAGAAAATTGAAAAATAAGTCAAGCTGTTTGCCTAAATCTGACCTAGTAAAACACGCAAGTATACGTGGTCTAACTGTAGTAAAATAGCAAGCAAGGTATCGTATCCCACAAGGACTATCTACTATTAATTCACCAAAATACCAATCATTAAGTGCTCCAATCCTAGTTAAACGATTACACAAAGTTGATGAATATTGATTAAGTGAATGAGTTAAATTAATTAAATTAACGAAACCTAAATTACCAAGATTTGTTGTCAAGTTGTAAAACGTTAAGGTTATAATTTCCCCTAACACTTCAATTGAACCTTTTCATTCCCTCTTTATGTCATCAAACACGTGGATTTAATAACCAGAAAATCATGTGTACTCACTAGCCTCTGTCGATGGTCAAGTGAATATCACCTATTTAAATAAATCACTATGTGTCCATGAGATTTAACATTAAATAGGAGTCATTAAAATCAGATTTCATTGTAGGTTACATATGGTATATAGGTATATGTCTATCCTATATACACATCATGCAGTCTATCACATGTAGAATGGCAAGAACATATGTCAACATACCCAGACCTAGGTTTACATTCCATTTGTCAATTTCATATAAACTGTCAAGCTAATTACTGGCCAGATAATTATAATTCAAGCATAAGATATGTCAATTAACTCCAACGCAATCAATTTACATAAAGAGGAAATGAATTGTCATCAATTTACATGCTAGGTTCCATTACAACCTTAATTCTGAAGTTTAGTTCATCACTAACTCAATAACCATGATACAAGTTTAACAACATTAAGATAAATCAAAGTAAGAGGGGTAAGAGAAGGTAGAACTCAGTTGTCACTCTGAATTGTCCTTCAACTCCAACGTTGATTCCTCCTCTGCTGAATACTTGAACCCTTTGCTCTATTCTCTGCTCCCTGTGATGTTCCAGCTCTCTTCTCTCGGTAACTACCCTTTAATCTCCCAGCCCTCTCCTTGTACGTCCACCTCTCCACTCTCTCTCACCGTTGGCCACTTATTGGAGGGTGTATGTCATTTTAGTTCATGCCTGGGACCCACTGCAGAATACTTCGCTCAGGAAATTTCCCGACGAGCGCTCACCAAGCGCCTACCAAGCGCCTAGGCGCTCATTTTCTCTGGTTGGATGTTTTTGTCAAGCGCCTACTGAGCGCCTACTGAGAGCCTACTGAGCGCCTAGGCCCTTGTCTGACAGGGATAATCACCATTTTGCCATTTTGAGCTCTTTTTCCTACACATCAAAGGGAGATTACCAAAAATAAGTAAAATACAACCATAGAGCATAAAAATGAATGAAAACAACACAAATCAATAAGCCTTAAGCATTCAATTTGCAAGTATAAAACCTACGCATCAAATACCCCCAAACTTAGCTTTTTGCTTGTCCTCAAGCAAATCAAAAACAAAATAAAACAAAATGAAATGAAACTTGAACTAACTAACAACCTACAAACCAAACAATGAACCAACGGTTATCCAAACATATGCCTCAGAGATTCCTTAGTTACCATTTAGACAAAAATTCAAAATCATGTTTCGTCCATTCCCAACACATTATTAGTATCGCATTACTTTCAACCCATACCGTGTGTGTGTGAATTCAATGCGTCAAATTCACCAAAATTCAGATAAGTTAATTAAATTCAATGCCCATAGACGATAATTAACAGAAGGGTATACATACGTCCTCCATATGCTTACTTGCACATAACTTTTTATTTATTTATCACGAGTGCGTTTTACGCTCCATCTCGCATCTAATCTTGGCATAAACAATGTTTACTTTTATTAGGCTTTTCAAAACTACCCATGTAACGAACTTTCCACCAATGACTCCCAAACCAGTTGGCATTAGGGCATTAAGTGTAGAGACACTCCTACGGGCTTACTTGTTCGAGTAATTAAGGCCACAAAAGTAAACTAGCCAAGTTATCCATATTTTTTTTTTTTTTCTTTTTTTTTATTTTTTTTTTTATTTTTTATATATATATTTTTAAAATTTTTTAAGCAAGTAAGCATATAGAGGTTGTTCTTATCGAAACAAGCACTTAATTCAATCAACCTCTCATAAAGTTCAACTATTTGAACACACCGAATACGTGCATATAAATGTCAGGGGTCTGAAGCAATGCAGTCACTACTAACAGTTAGAAATTAGACTAACACTCATTATCCAATTCACCCAAATCACTGACTAATTCATCAAATTATCATCATCGGCAAACATAAGATTAAACCACTTCATTGCTTGATTCACTACTCTAACGTGCCTAAATATGCATAATACCTAGACTAACCCACTTTCGTAGGGACCACGATTACACTTAGCACGTGTAACAAGCCTTTAAACCACAAGGTTACCCCAAATGGACGAGTTGTGTCTCGTGAGGGTTTGCAATGAATGTACCCACAAAATTCTAAAATTAAATGCAACTGTCCTAAATTACAATTTAAATTTTTAATTTTTTTTTTTTTTTTTTAAACTACAACATGCAAATAACTATATGCATTTATACAAGACATGGCACTATGCAGGATATGACACTTATCCCAGCAAGTTATCCCACCCCCAAACATAAACAGCGAAATGTCCTCAATTTGCAATAAGAAAGAAATGTAATACATAAGACTTCCCTGT
Source organism: Hedera helix (assembly GCA_947179155.2). Lineage (NCBI taxonomy): Eukaryota > Viridiplantae > Streptophyta > Magnoliopsida > Apiales > Araliaceae > Hedera > Hedera helix. Next base: position 7,258,147 of record OX359282.1, on the reverse strand, counting down.
AATTGCTTAGTTATCATCATTGTGCTCCTCATCCGGGGTCAAGCCGTGGGAATGATGGGATATGAGAAATATCGGGAAGCTGAATATTGGAGAGTGCATGAGCTAAGGCCTGAGCGACATTCACATTAAATTCGTGCGTCACATCTTATCGCTGAGCTATTGGTGTATTTTAGCGAGCTATGTCCTGGAGCTGATAAATCTCTTTGTGTCATACGAGGATCGGGAACTCTCACCACGTTGTCTTTTTGATCCCATGGCTCACTAACAAATTGCAAGGTGATTACCCAACCTTACTCCAGAAAATTGCAGTCAAATACGCACACTTTATTCTTTCAGGACTTTTAGCAAACACTTGGTGTGCACCTTTAAAAGCATGAACCAAAGATGCTCCCCCAAACTTGGATTTTGCCACCCTTTGTGGGTTTATCTATACAAGCAACCCAATAACAGATTCACACCCAATTGAAGAAGAATTTCAAACACAAGAAGAATATTTCCTCTACCCACTTGAGTTACAAAGGTTTTCCACATAAAAACTTACAATCCCTCGAGTTAATGACCGAAATGCAGAATAACTTGTGATAATTCAAATACCTGGTGGTTAAAGATGGTGTTCTTAACTTTAATGCATTACCCAAGCTGTGAATTGAAGTAGTTGAGTCATGGGTGGGCGAATGAACAACTGGGCAAAATTTTTGGTGATCCCTCTTTGGTTTCGGCAATATGGAGGCTTAAGTTTGGAATAGGTTGGTTTGAAACTTCCTTGTTGCACTTAGATTGTAAGATGAAAGGTTGGGAGTGTGCTCTAGAGTTCGAATAGTTGATGGATTGCACAATAAACTCAAACCCCAGTCGAGACTCTTATTTCCCTCTCTTGCACGTGCAGCTCCTATTTTTGGGACAGCCCAGTCAAGCGCCTAGGCGCTTGGTAGGCGCTCACTAGGCGCTCTACTAACACTTAGGCGCTCTTAGCTCCTGTTCTCAGCCTCCTTTGTTGCATTAATTCCCTCCTTGTGTATGCTACTTGTACCTACCATGAGACAAATAGTTAATATTAACAACACATGATTTTTAGAAATAATCTAACTACAAATTATGAACTCTTCATAGAATTTAACTCCACAAAATCTTAAAACTATAAAATTAACACTTTGGGTTGCCTCCCAAACAGCGCTTGATTTTAAGTCATCAGCCCGACTTTGTCCTTTTCAATCCACGTTGGCGAAGATGATTGAGGTTTTCTCACGATCAAAATCGCCACCCCAATAATGTTTCAACCTTTGGCCATTCACTTTGAAAGTTTGCTTCGTAGCTAAATCCTCTAGTTCTACCGCTCCATGCGGAAATACTTGAATGATGGAGAACGGACCTGACCACCTCGACTTAAATTTTCCTGGGAAGAGTTTCAAAGAGGAGTTGAAGAGAAGAACTTGTTGACCCGGCTCAAAATTCCTCGGGATGATCTTTTTGTCGCGCCATTTTTTTACCTTATCCTTATATAATTTAGAGCTTTCGTAGGCCTGGAGACGAAATTTATCAAGCTTATTTAATTGCAATAATCGCTTTTCACCCGCTGATGTTGCATCAAAATTAAGCTTTCGGAAAACCCAATACGCGTTATGCTCAATAGCTGGTTTAGCCCCTTCTTCGAGTAGAATCTTGTGCATGCAAACAGTCGGACTATTTCCCTTTGTATCCAAATATGCATACCTTAGTGAAGAATTCAGCAGTTGCACGTACTCCATAGCTTCTGAACATTCTGAAATTTCTTCATTAACAATAGAAGTCTCAAGAGGATCAAGAGCACTATTACTTGCAAGCATATCGTTAACTGCTCCATCAACCAAATCAACTCTGAGGCATTCATCAACATCATTGGGGAGTTTCATTGCCTTGAACACGTTGAAGGTTACCTCTTGGTCTTGCACCCGCATAGTCAGCTGTCCTTTCTGAACATCAATCAATGTTCTCCCTGTTGCAAGAAATGGTCGACCCAGAATGATTGGAATGTCTCGGTCCTCCTCAAAGTCTAACACGATGAAATCCGCCGGAAATATGAATTTGCCGACTTTAACCAAGACATCCTCCACAATCCCCCGCGGATAAGTGAGTGATCTATCTGCTAACTGAAGAGTTACGTTTGTGGGAGTGGCTTCTTTCAAACCAAGCTGCTGATAAACCGAGAAAGGCATGAGGTTGATACTTGCACCCAAATCGCATAAGCACCGGTTGAAAAATTGGCTCCCAATTGTGCATGGTATAGTGAAACTACCCGGATCCTTAAGCTTCGGTGGAAGTTTCTTTTGTAATATGGCACTGCACTCCTCCGTTAAAGCTACAGTTTCAAATTCTCCCAACCTTCTTTTCTTTGACAAAATGTCCTTCATGAATTTGACGTAGCTGGGCATCTGTTCCAACGCATCTGCGAATGGAATGTTGATTTGTAACTTCTTAAACACCTCCAAGAATTTTGAAAATTGCATGTCCAATTTTCGTTTTTGCAATCTCTGTGGAAATGGAACAGGCGGTACCAATGAAGCGTTTATATCCATTTGATCTTTCTCCTCTGCCTGTACATCTGACTTAGTCCCCTTTTCTTCAACTTCTTTTTTAATTTCTTCTTTCTTCTTTTTCTCCTCTTTAGCCTCCTGCAATTCTTTCCCATTTCTAAGCGTAACAGCTTTACAATGCTCTTTCCCTTCTCTTTTTGGATTCACCTCTGTGTCGCTCGGTAAATTCCCGTGAAGGCGGTCATTAATTGCATTCGCCAACTGTCCCATCTGATTCTCGAGGTTGCGAATTGACACTGCTTGGCTTTTTATATTCATGTCCATCTGATTCATAATCTTGTCTTGCGCACTCATCCTTGACTCGGTTCCAGCCATGAATTTTGCCAACATTTCTTCCAAGTGTGACTGTTTCTCTGGTTGTTGAGGGGGTTGATTGTGAAATCCAGGGGGGTTGGATTGCCTTGGAGCATTCTGTGGATGGGTCTGATTATCTCTCCATGAAAAGCTCGGGTGGTTCCTCCATCCCGGATTATAACTGTTGGGGTTGCTAGTGTTCTGTTGTTGGTTATAATTCCCCAAATACTGCACTGACTCTGAACTAATGGCACATTGATCACTGGAATGACTTCCAGCGCATAGCTCGCACACCATCGCTACATTTTGTACATCCTTTGCACCCATAGCATCAATTTTTCTTGTCAAAGCCGCAATCTGAGATGTTACTTGAGCTGAAAACGCTGTAACTGCATCCACCTCAATGATCCCAGCTACCCGTGGTTGGTTCATCCTTGCAGTTGGCCACTGATAATTGTTGGCTGCCATAGTCTCCAGCAATTTATATGCTTCATCAAAAATTTTAGCCATTAAAGCTCCTCCTGCTGCTGCATCAATACTGGTACGTGTAGCATTAGCCAATCCATTGTAGAACGTCTGAACTAGCAACCACTGTGGTACCCCATGATGAGGACATCTGCGCATTAAGTCTTTAAATCTTTCCCACGCTTCATATAGCGACTCCGAATCATGTTGAACAAAACTCGTAATGTCATTCCGCATCTTGGCTGTTTTAGCTGGTGGAAAGAATTTGGCAAGGAACTTTTGTGCCAAATCGTTCCACGTCGTTATTGAACCAGGGGGTAATGAGTGAAGCCAAGCTCTCGCCTTATCACGGAGTGTGAACGGAAATAACCTCAGTCTTATTGCATCTTCACTTACTCCATGAAACTTAAACGTATCACAAATCTCAAGAAAGCTCACTAAGTGTTCACTCGGATCATCATTCGGTAAACCCCCAAATGGAACTGAATTTTGCAGCATCTGAATTGTTCCTGGCTTAATTTCAAAATTTGTAGCGGTAATCGCTGGCCTTTGAATACTTGATTGTAGCTCAGTGATCTGAGGCATAGCAAAGTCTCTAAGCGATTTATGTTCCTCTTCCGCCATCCTTGCTTGATGTTGTACTGTATCTTGAACAAAACGTCGGATCCGACGGAACCTTCGTTCAATCTCGTCTTCGACTGGTACAGGTTCCAATCCTTTCGAACGTGTTTGCATACAAGAACTCGGATACCTGAAAAGAACAAAAAGAAAAACTGTTTAACTAAGATTAACTTGACTATAATTAGTTTTGGAACAATAATAATAAAATAGTCCCCGGCAACGGCGCCAAAAATTTGTTTGCCTAAATCTGACCTAGTAAAACACGCAAGTATACGTGGTCTAACTGTAGTAAAATAGCAAGCAAGGTATCGTATCCCACAAGGACTATCTACTATTAATTCACCAAAATACCAATCATTAAGTGCTCCAATCCTAGTTAAACGATTACACAAAGTTGATGAATATTGATTAAGTGAATGAGTTAAATTAATTAAATTAACGAAACCTAAATTACCAAGATTTGTTGTCAAGTTGTAAAACGTTAAGGTTATAATTTCCCCTAACACTTCAATTGAACCTTTTCATTCCCTCTTTATGTCATCAAACACGTGGATTTAATAACCAGAAAATCATGTGTACTCACTAGCCTCTGTCGATGGTCAAGTGAATATCACCTATTTAAATAAATCACTATGTGTCCATGAGATTTAACATTAAATAGGAGTCATTAAAATCAGATTTCATTGTAGGTTACATATGGTATATAGGTATATGTCTATCCTATATACACATCATGCAGTCTATCACATGTAGAATGGCAAGAACATATGTCAACATACCCAGACCTAGGTTTACATTCCATTTGTCAATTTCATATAAACTGTCAAGCTAATTACTGGCCAGATAATTATAATTCAAGCATAAGATATGTCAATTAACTCCAACGCAATCAATTTACATAAAGAGGAAATGAATTGTCATCAATTTACATGCTAGGTTCCATTACAACCTTAATTCTGAAGTTTAGTTCATCACTAACTCAATAACCATGATACAAGTTTAACAACATTAAGATAAATCAAAGTAAGAGGGGTAAGAGAAGGTAGAACTCAGTTGTCACTCTGAATTGTCCTTCAACTCCAACGTTGATTCCTCCTCTGCTGAATACTTGAATCCTTTGCTCTATTCTCTGCTCCCTGTGATGTTCCAGCTCTCTTCTCTCGGTAACTACCCTTTAATCTCCCAGCCCTCTCCTTGTACGTCCACCTCTCCACTCTCTCTCACCGTTGGCCACTTATTGGAGGGTGTATGTCATTTTAGTTCATGCCTGGGACCCACTGCAGAATACTTCGCTCAGGAAATTTCCCGACGAGCGCTCACCAAGCGCCTACCAAGCGCCTAGGCGCTCATTTTCTCTGGTTGGATGTTTTTGTCAAGCGCCTACTGAGCGCCTACTGAGAGCCTAGTGAGCGCCTACTGAGCGCCTAGGCCCTTGTCTGACAGGGATAATCACCATTTTGCCATTTTGAGCTCTTTTTCCTACACATCAAAGGGAGATTACCAAAAATAAGTAAAATACAACCATAGAGCATAAAAATGAATGAAAACAACACAAATCAATAAGCCTTAAGCATTCAATTTGCAAGTATAAAACCTACGCATCACAAGCAAAACTCACTCTACGAATCATGAGAATCGTAGAGTAGTATGGAAGCAGAATGTAGATCAGCAAAAGGCTATGAGAAATCATAATCCATACAAGTCCTGGACGAACAAAAAGTCACAAATACACACATATCATTATCAATATCATATTAATCATAGGCACCCTCATAAAAATGATAAATATTTGTTGAGATATCATAGAATGCAAGGATCTAAAATCAAACAGATTTGGGTCCCAAAAGGTACTAACAAAGCAGGACCCAAACAGATATGGGTACCAAAATGAAGATTGATTTGTTATGCAGGTAAAGAGATCCATCTGGTATCTTGACAGTGGATGCTCACGGCACATGACAGGAGATAAGGCTCTTCTATCAGAGTTTAAAGAAAAAGATGGACCTGCTGTTAGTTTTGGAGACAACAACTCAGGGAAAACCAGGGGTTATGGCTCAACTGGAAATGGTGCAATATCTTTCAGTAAAGTGGAATATGTTGAGGGACTAAAGCACAACTTGCTAAGTATAAGTCAGCTCTGTGACAAAGGACATCAAGTCACCTTCCTCAACAACCAATGCCAAGTTAGAGACTTGAAAACTAATTCTCTAAAGCTAGAAGGAGTTCGAGAAGGAAATGTCTATGTGGTCAATCTTGCTAAATTAAGTTCAGAACAAACTGTCTGTTTTCTTGCTAAAGCCTCTGAAGATATGTGCTGGCTCTGGCATAGGAGGTTATCTCATCTTAACTTCAAGAGCATTTCAAAGCTTGCCTCCAAAGATCTAGTAAAAGGATTGCCAAAGTTAAACTTCATTAAAGAAAAGCCCTGCATAGCTTGTCAGTTTGGAAAGCAAACAAAGACGTCATTCCAAAGCAAATCAGCAAACTCAAATGATAGAGCTCTTCAACTACTTCACATGGATTTATTCGGACCAGTATCTACGACCAGTCTCGGAGGAAAGAGATACTCTCTAGTTGTAGTTGATGACTACACCAAATATACATGGGTATTCTTTCTAAGCTCTAAAGATGAAACCATTTCACATCTCATCAAGCTCTTCAGATTGATCATGAATGAAAAGGGCGAAAAGATCAAGGCCATCAGAAGTGATCATGGACGAGAATTTGATTTCTTAGAAATGGACCTGTTCTGTGAAGAAAATGGAATAAATCACAACTTCTCAGCCCCAAGAACGCCTCAGCAAAATGGAGTAGCAGAAAGGAAGAATAGGACTCTTATTGAAGCAGGAAGAACCCTCTTAGCAGCAGCTTCTCTCCCTGAATATTTTTGGGCTGAAGCCATTAGTACTACATGTTACACTCAAAACAGGTCACTCATACACTCAACATTGAAGAAAACTCCGTACGAATTATGGAATGGAAGAAAACCAAATATAAGTTATTTTCATGCATTTGGTTGCCTATGCTACGTACTCAACAATGGCAAGAAGCATCTTACCAAATTCCAGCCAAAATCAGATGAAGGAATCTTCCTTGGTTATGCAACAGATAGCAGAGCATTTAGAGTGCTCAACAAGGAGTCACTAACTGTTGAAATCTCCATCCACGTCACATTCGATGAATCAGATCCTGAAAAGAAAAGATCACCATTCAACGAGTCAGCAGACACAAGCTCAACGATCGAAGAACTCAAAATCGTAGAGTCCGACTCTACGACCATGGAACCAGCAATAGAAATCGTTGAGCTAGGAGAGGAAATCGTAGAGCTCACCACATCAGACGTTCGAACTCTACGATCAGAACCAGAAGCTGATTTAGAGGAACTCAGACAAGAAGACACCAGAACAGACGTTCCTAGCAGAATAAAATGGACCAAAGATCACACTCAAGATCTTATTATTGGAGATCCAAACACCGGAATCAAGACTAGAGCTGCAACCTCTAATGAATGCTTTTACCTAAGCTTTCTCTCTCAAGAGGAACCCAAGAAGATTGATGAGGCCTTAGGAGATTCAAGTTGGATAGAGGCCATGCAAGAGGAGCTAAATCAATTTGAAAGAAGCAAGGTCTGGAGATTAGTGGTCAGGCCTCAGCATAAACCTGTCATTGGCACCAAATGGATTTTCAGGAACAAGATGGATGAAAATGGTGTGATAACAAGGAACAAAGCAAGACTAGTGGCCAAAGGTTACTCTCAAGAAGAAGGAATTGACTACGATGAAACATATGCTCCAGTTGCCAGGTTGGAAGCCATAAGGATTTTCCTTGCCCATGCTGCTCACATGAAGTTCAAAGTCTTCCAAATGGATGTCAAGAGTGCTTTTCTAAATGGGGAACTCCAAGAAGAAGTTTACGTGGAATAACCTCCAGGTTTCATCAATCCAACTTTTTCAAATTATGTTTATAAATTAGATAAAGCATTATATGGTCTAAAACAAGCACCTAGAGCATGGTATGAAACCTTGACTAACTTTCTCATTGAAAAGGGATTTACTAGAGGAAGAATTGATACTACCTTATTCTTGAGAAAACATAAGGATAAGACACTGCTAGTTCAAATTTATGTAGATGATATCATATTTGGTTCCTCTGATGAAAAATTATGTGAAAGATTTGCCAAGCTTATGCAGAGCAAATTTGAAATGAGCATGATGGGAGAACTCAACTTCTTCCTTGGACTTCAAGTGAAGCAGACTGATGAAGGCATATTCATTAATCAAGCCAAATACATCAAAGACTTATTAAAGAAATATGGCATGGAAACTGCATCTATCATGAAGACTCCTATGCCACCTGCCACCAAGCTTGACAAAGATGAAAATGGTAAATCCACTGAAATCACTCAGTATAGAGGTATGATAGGTTCACTATTATATCTTACTGCGAGTCGACCAGATATAATGTTTGCTACATGTATATGTGCTAGATTTCAGGCTAACCCCAAAGAGTCTCATCTATTAGCTGTGAAAAGAATTTTCAAGTATCTTAAAGGAACTCCAAATTTAGGATTATGGTATCCCAAGGAGTCCTCCTTTGATCTTGTGGGATACTCAGATGCTGACTATGCAGGATGCAAAATAGACAGAAAAAGCACAAGTGGAACTCGCCAGATGCTTGGCAACAGACTTGTTTCTTGGTTTAGTAAAAAGCAGAACTTAGTATCGACATCTACTGCAGAAGCTGAATATATAGCCGCAGGCAGTTGCTGTGCACAAATTCTATGGATGAAGACCCAACTTGCAGACTATGGGTTTGAGCTAAATTCTATTCCTATATACTGTGATAATACTAGTGCAATTGCTATAACACATAATCTTGTTATGCACTCAAGAACTAAGCACATAGATATAAGATATCATTTCATCAGGGATCATGTACAAAATGGAAATATATCTCTTTACTACATCCCAACTGAAGATCAACTAGCAGATGTGTTTACAAAACCTTTAGATGAATCAAGATTTAATAAACTTATAAGTGAACTAGGAATGCTAAATCTAGACACATAATAAGTATCATATCTTTTTAAGATACTAACTCTGCAGGAACAAAAGTGTGCAAGGAAAGTAATGGATATGCTCAACTCAGTCAACAATCGTCAAGGATCGTAGAATATGCTTAAGATCGTAGAGCTCACTCGACGATCATCAAGCCAAGAATCGTAGAGCTTACTCAACGACTTTCAATCCAAGGATCGCAGAGTATTCCTCAATCGTAAAGACAACTCTACGAAAAACAAAAGAATCGTTGTGTAACTAAGGATCGTAAAGCTCTGAGGAACTAAGGGTAAAATGGTCATCAACCAACTGAAATGATCCTATCAGAACTTGACACTTATCTCAGCAAACATAGAGGGAAGTTTTAAATACTTTGAAAACTGCACGTCGTTCATTTCTTCAAAGTTCAAAAATCTATATCTCTCTCTCTTTTCTCTCTCAATCCCGAACCCTAAGTTATCATTTCTCAGATAAACCGTTCTTCTCGTTTCAGAAAATCTATCAAATGACACCTGCTCAAGTTATTTCTGGAAATGAGCTCAACTTTGAAGCCTTCGATACAGCAGATAAGCAGTACAAAAGAATAATCCAGTTGCTAGATAAAGCTGGACTGCGAGAAGCGTTGGGAACAAATACAAGGATTCTAACAAAGCTTGTTCGAGAGTTCTACGTAAATGGATCCTATGCTAACGGAACTCTAACCACCATTGTAAAAGGGGTTCAGCTCAACCTCACTGCCGAAGAATTCAACCTAGCCCTAGGTTTCAAGCAAGGGGGCCTAACATCTCTAAGTATGGTAAGCACCGAAGAAGGGCTGAGAAGAATGCACCATCAAAAGAATCTAGGACTGAAAGGGTTGAAGAAGAAAGAATTTCCTCAGAAATAAGAGTTTTTAGCTGATGTTGTAGGAAAATGCCTCCTCTGTAAAGATTCAGCCCATGACTCAATCAGTGAGATACAGCTGAAAATAATGACAGTCATAGTCAAAAAGACAAACATCAACTATGGTTCCTTGCTATTGGAATGGATAGGGAATTGGGTCCTAAATACAGAAAAGGCTAAGGGGACCAGAAAAATGTTCTATGGAAGATTCATCATCATTCTCCTTAGATCATCATTGGGGGATTTAATTGAGCATGATGAAGGAGAAGCCCTCAATACCAACAAAAGGATTACCCAGAGACTCTTTGACAACTGGAGGAGGAACCCAGTTCAAAATAGGAAACTATCTCGGTCAGGGTATAGTGAAGGAACGCAGAGTGGTGCAGGGCCATCACTTATGAAGAACACTCCTGCTGAAGAAGAATCTCAGGAGGTCAGCAGGCATTCTCCGGGTCTTGTCAGAAGAAGGAAAGGAAAAAGAGCTCTTGAGCTTGAAGAACCTCAAGGATCTTCAAATGAGGCTCCTGTTACTGCCCCTGAAGAAAAGGCTGCCTCAGGGGATGAAAGTTCAGATCTGCGAAGAGAGACTCGCAGCAAATATGAAGCTGAAGAGGTCATTTCAAAGGAGCCAAGGAGAAAGAGAAGAAAGCTAGTAAAGTTAGCCGACAAAAGCTCAGTAGCTAAGGGGGAGCTACTTGAAAGACCTGACCTTACTCCAGGTGAAAAGGAGTCATCTGAAGCAGTTGAGCCTATGGATGCTCAAACTGAGGGGGAGCTTCCAGTTCTTCCTGAGCTAGCAGATGCTCTGGCTGAGGGGGAGACTCAAGATGACATTTCAATCCCTACAGCCACAATGAATGATGATGAAGAGGATGACATTGAAATAGTGGCCGTTGGAAGAAATGAGCAAAGACACCTTAACTTCAACTGCCTGATAAAATTCTTGCCACTAATGCCATTCCACCGAGCTCTGGTGCACAATGCATGGGATCAACTCTTCTGGACCTTCAAAGCATATCCAAATGTGGTGATTATTGCTCAAGGCTATCCTCAGAATCTGTTCTTTGCCCAGAAGCTCATCTCTTGCAGCCCCTTTTCACAAACTTTAGGGCAAAAGGTACATTTTATTCCTCTGACCCTCATTCAAATTCATACACCTTCACATATGTTCAATAAATTTGAGGAGTCCTCAAGTACTCATCCTGCATCAAGCTCTACGACCCACACTTCCCCGATCGTAGAGTCCCCACCATCTACGATTGGTGGTCAAAAAAGCCTACATGATCAAAACGTAGAGTACCCTCCAGACTCTCCTGAAATTCTGCCTACTCAGCAAATAATTCCTCCGGCTCCATCTTCAAGACTCCTGTTAACTCACGAGGATATTCCCTCCACCTCTGGTCACGAATACTTTCATATTCCAAGCTCTACGGCTGACCAGGGACAATCATCTCAACTTCTCCAGGAAATTTTAGACAAGGTATCTCGGCTTCCTACATCTGATGGCTTAACTGACTTGACAAGCCATATCCATACAGAGATACAAAACGACCTGGCATCGAAATCCCACAACCTTCAACGTAGAATGGACGATATCATTGATGCTGCCAATGGTCTCTCTACCAGTCTGAATAATCAATTTTCCACAAGACTGAAGCAGCTAACAGCAGCAGTCTCTGAAAATCTCCAAGAAAGGGATAGAATTATTCTGGAAGCCTTGAACTCACATCAGCAGGCCATTGTTATTCTTCAAGAAACAAATGATAAATCTATCACCTTCCTCAGTAATGAAATCATTGCCTTGAAGGACTCTCTCACAGAACAAAAACATCGGTCGAATGACACTTTGTCATTGGTGGAGCAAAAACAAATCATGGCTAACGACAGACTCCAAGCCCACCAAGATGATGTAGCTGCCACTAAGACCCAACTTCAAGAAATTATTCAGGGCATCCAGCAGCTTTCATAACAGGTAGCAACAATTAATGATGCCAACAAGGGGGAGAAGAAACTGAGCACAACAGAGCAAACAAGAACTAGCTCAGACTACAGCAGAAGGGGAAGAGCACCTCAAGGGATGAGGATGGTTCAAACTTCAATATATCCTCCTAGATTCGAAGCACTACCATCTCGTCCCAGACAGGAGGTGACAGCAAGACCTTCTTCCTCAACTATGAGGCCTTCTGGCTCACAACAGGAGGGGGAGACAGCAAGACCTTCTTCCTCATCAATGAGGCCTTCTAGCTCATATGAATGGTTTCAAATTAAAGAAGAAGAAGCTGTGTTGAGGGAAGAAGAACTGAGAAAAGCTAAAGAAGAAAGGAGAGCATTCTTCAGGCAGAGGGAAGAAGAAGGCAGAAGACCTCCTAGCAGAAGGAGATAAGGTTTTTTTATTTCTTTTTCTGTTGTTTTCTCAATTGTATCATCTGACAAAAACATCAATAAAATTCATATTTTTCTCTAGAAAATACAGCTGCTCACTGTATGATTAGACATTCAATTACTCTTGCATTTTGCCTATTTTAATATGTTCAAATCACTATCTGTTAATAATGTTGTCATCATCAAATTGGGGGAGATTGTTGAACATTGAATGATTAAATTTGATGATTAAAAATAATGTACAAGGGCTGTATTAGATAAGATCAAAACTGTTAAGTTGATCTATTGTTAATTGTATAAAAGTCTTGTGTGTTGTACTAAGACTTAGATAGATCAAAACTGTTAGGTTGATCTGTTGGTGTAATAAAAACGTAGAAAGAACTCTACAATTTGTGTCAAGGAAACTCTACGATTTGTGTCAAGGAAACTCTACGATTTGAACAGACTCTACGATCAAGGCAACCAATCGTAGAATGGACTCTACGACTGTGATTCAGAAGACTCTACGATCAAGGCAACCAATCGTAGAATGGACTCTACGATTGTGGTCCAGAAGACTCTACGACCAAACAGACTATGTTCTTTACGAGAAACCTTAAATTGAACTCTACGATCAACAGTCTAACAGTTGAGTAAACTATACGATGATCAGTAAGAGATGATCCTTTACAGATCAATCACGTCAGCAAGGATATTCGTAGAGTTGATCATATAAGATCGTTGAGCAAAAAGGCAAGAGACATCACGTTTCTCAGATCATGAGCCATTCTATTCAAGTATTCAATCTTCATCAATGTAACCAAAAAGGAAGCCTCTACAAATCGATCAAGTCAGAAAAGTTAGGAGTCTGACCCAAGCGCACTATGGAACAGAAAGAAGACTTTCAAGGCAGAAAAGTCAGAGGACTGTGTCCTATCAGTCCTATAGTTTGGAAGGACCAAACGACTCTATAAAAGTTAGTGGGAACCTACGACTGACATATTTGTCCCAAAGGAAAAAGGAAACAACCTTCCATGGACTAACAGGTCAGATCAAATAATATCTCATCAGAGCTTTAATGAGCTATATTAATATAATATTCAGCAGCTCTCCTCTGTGAGGTAACGGAAAGAAATACAAGTTCAAGCAGATGATCCAACGGGAAGAAATCTGAAGCCTTTACTTCTTAAATACTAAGATCAGCAAAAGCAAAAAGAAGAAGAGCACAAAAAGAAAAACGCAAGAAGTGAAAAAGATTGAACTGATAAGAAAGCCTGCATTGCTACTAAGCCCTTCAAACACTCAAGCTGATAAGCAACTTAGTAGCACATCCAAATATACATCAATCCAGAAGAGTTCTTTGTGAACTAGTGTAAGCAAGTCTGTTAGACTTGGAGAGTTCTGTGTGAACTAGTGTAAGCAAGTCTGTTAGACTTGTAAAGTTCTTTGTGAACTAAAATTCCAAGACTGCGGGTCTTGAAGGAATCTTAGTGATTCAGATATTGTAAAAGTATCCTTAGTGGATTTGCTGCTGGAAGAGCAGAACAGTGGAGTAGGAGTATTGTGTGCTCTGAACCACTTAAAACCCAGAGTCTCTCTCATTCTATCTTTCATTTGCTATATCTGCCATATAATTGTTTGTTGAATTATTAATTTAACATTTCAAGAAAAGAATAACTAAATCATATTCCGCTGTGTTAAACTTCTGTTTAAGAATTAATTAAGTGAGATCTCTTCAAATAGAAGAAATTTTAAAAGAATCTATTCAACCCCCCCCCCCTTCTAGATTTCTATCGTGTCATTGGGAACTAACAAAATCTTTTATGTAACTTTGCTATTTGGTATTGTATTTATTAAAGGTTGACAACCTTGTATAGTGTAGAAGACCCTTGTAATAAACAACTTATGTTTATTTATATTTCGCATTAGTATTATAAGTTGTTTAGTTGTAATATGATGTTCAGATCGTGCGCACTGAGTCCGAGGTAAGAGTACCGGGATTTGGGGTGTCACAATAATAATAATTATAATACTAATAATCACAATAATAATAATAATAATAATAATAATAATAATAATAATAATAATAATAATAATAATAATAATAATAATAATAATAATAACAACAACAACAACAACAACAACAATAATAATAATAATAATAATAATAATAATAATAATAATAATAATAATAATAATAATAATAACAACAACAACAATAATTATAATAATAGTAATAATAATAAAAATAAAAATAATAATAATAATAATAACAATAATAATTATAATAATAGTAATAATAATAATAATAATAACAATAATAATAATAATAATAATAATAATAATAATAATAATAATAATAATAATAATAATAATAATAATAACAACAACAACAATAATTATAATAATAGTAATGATAATAAAAATAAAAATAATAATAATAATAACAATAATAATTATAATAATAGTAATAATAATAATAATAATAATAATAATAATAATAATAATAATAATAATAATAATAATAATAATAATAATAATAATAATAATAATAATAATAATAATAGTAATAGTAATAATAATTATAATTATTATTATTATAAGACTAATAATCATTATAATTATTATTATTATAATAATAATAATAAAAATAAAAATAATAATAATAATTGTCGACGCCGGGATTTTCGTCGTTTCGTTTTTTAATAATAAAAAACCCCTTTCCAATTTTAGCCTTTAGATTAAGATGTGACTTTTGAAAAGGGTCGGCTTAGTGTCGACGGGATTTTGAAATGTTGAATTTTTTATGAGCCAATTGACCAGAGTCGCCAGTTGGTATTGTTGAAATGGATGTACCAACTCATCCGAATTTTGTTTTCGTAATCGTAATGGCTCATATGTGACTCCGATTCAATTGGTCCGCAACCCGGTGAGCGAGACCCCCGAACATCGTAAGCGTAGTGGCCGTTAGTCGTCTTTTGTGATCAAATCAGGTTCTTCTGGATCGACTGTTTGTCTTGACTCAAGTAACCTGATGCTCGTTGTTCGTTGTGGCGGTTTTGACCGTAAGTCGTTGGGGTGACTTCGTGTTGGGGTCCACCTTCCTTTTCGCATGTCGAGTCAAGTGACGACTTTGCCCTCCTGCCGGGGTTAGTACAAAAGTGCAAAATTTGGGTGTCTACAATAATAATAATAATAATAATAATAATAATAATAATAATAATAATAATAACAACAACAACAACAACAACAACAATAATAATAATAATAGTAATAATAATAACAATAATACTAATACTAATAATAATAATAATAATAATAATAATAATAATAATAATAATAATAACAATAATAATTATAATAATAGTAATAATAATAACAATAATAATAATAATTGTGACGACCCCAAATCCGGGTTCTTTAACCTCAGGTTTGGTTCTCACTGTACAATACTTAACAACAATGAAATACATAAATTGTATTCAAACTTCGCGGAATAATACAAAAGGTTCATTAACAAAAGGCTACACTTTCCAAGATCTATTAACCTTAATTTTAATCATTACATATCTTAAGGGAAATACAAAAGATTTACAAAGTAATTACATAACAGTAATTTAAACTAGCATGCATCTACTAAACTACGCATTCGCTTTTCCCTTGCCTTTGTCTAACTTAGAGCAGTCGGGCTTAGGTGAAATATAGTCATGATATAGCAAGAATGAACAACTAAATGGCTTAGCAAGTTTATAAACAACAACATAAGATATATCATGATGAAAGAAAATAACTTCAAGGTTTTCAACAATAACAATTATGAAAGATATCAAGAATCAATGTTCAATAAGAGAATGGATTGACTCTTTACTGCTGAGTGGTCTTTAATGACCATGAACTGCTACTAAGGTAGAACAGACATACAATGTCTGATACCTTGTTAAAAATAACGGGATACTTGAGTGGATCAGTCCTCTTATGTCCTATATATATGCATAATATTTAGATTTCTTGTGCGCATTCGGTTTCCCGACAAATAAAAATCCCCTTTAACTAGGGTTGTTCTTTCTCAGTCTTACTGTAAGAATCCGCACCAGCCAATGGTTTGGATAAACTTTTATAATATTCAATTAAATGAATTTAAACATGTATTTGTCTAGCCGAAACAATTAACTTAAACATTCTTAAACAGTTGCAAAAGCACTATGTGCGAATACAATAATCAATAACGATGTGAAGTAATTTTTGGATAATTAATTCACTCAAAGGTCTGTCAAATAACTACGAGTGTAGATACTTGCTCAACAATAATTGAATTACTCAATGTAAATACGGTTGAAGAATAACTGCAACAATAAATACAAGTTAAGGTGTAGAAAACTTGCCTCGTGCGTCATCTACGGCTAACCAACTTAATTTAACAATCCTTGAACGGACCTAACAATTAAATCAGTTTGATCTTAAATTAGTATCATATACTTGTAAGTATAATGACATTTATAAACCTTACGAACCACAAAATTTATTAATTATGGGTAATTAAACACTTAGGAAATATTATCACTACTTGATAATATTTCAAACACAAAGAACCTATATTAACTATTTAATATAGTTCATGCAATTGTCTAATATTATTAACAATTTAATAATATTTTATTAACATTGTAGCATTATTCATCATTTAATAATACCTTATAAATCTTTTAAGATTAACTAATATTATTAATCATTTAATAATATTTTATTAGACTTCTAATATTATTAATCATTTAATAATATTTTATTAAGTATATAATATTATTAATCATTTAATAATATTTTATTAAGTATCTAATATTATTAATCATTTAATAATATTTTATTAACTTTATAATATTATTATACATTTAATAATATTTTAATAATTTTCCAATATTATTATTTATTTAATAATATTTTATTACCTTTATTATATTATTATTTCAATAATAATATTTATAACCCTTTAAATCATTAAATCAATTATATATATATTTAAAAATATATTAACTAAGTCCAAAAATACTAAAATGATTTTTTGGAACATTTTTCATTTTCTGACCCGAACTAGACCCGACCCGACCTGGTTCGGTTGACCCGGTTCAGATTTTATTATTTTTCTGAGGATAGTGCACTGCGCCGCGGCGCAGTGATTAATACTGCAACATGGCACCCCGGCGCTGTACTGTAGTATGTTGCCCACTTTTTTACTTTTTTGACAGTTTTGATACTCTTTGATCAAATATTGGTAAAATGAAATCTACACATCCAAATAACACCAAATCAGTGTTGATGTGTTTCTAACTTCTTATTTTACAATATTCCATGGTTCGATCGTCTTTTTGAAAACAATTTACACGAAATTTACGGATCGAACCACTTAGGGTTTAAAAACGACATCCTTTGCGGTAAAAGCTATAACTTCTTTGTTATTCAATGTTTTTGAAAGGTTCAAAAAGGGTTTTTCTTTAAAACTCATAGATCTAGCTTTCTAGTCATAAAAATCCAATTTCCGATTTGTACATTTCAAAATACAATATTAAACATAACATGTATCGTTAGGGTTTTACCAGTAAAACATGTTATGAATGTTTCTACAACTTTTTTGCATTTCTCACATACCAAATCATGTTACAAACACATATATCTATGAATATACATATATTACATAGTTAAATACTTCTAGACTAGCAAAATGAATTTTGATCGGTTAAAAATAGATTTTAACCGTTCAAAATCATTCTACACTACAAAAATGAATTTTAAGAAGAGATAGAGCACTTTTAAATCTTTGGGTTTTGTTTGTTCTTCTTCTCCTTCTACCGAAGTACGTTGTGTGGCTAGTGGACATTCACCAAGGCCTTCCTCTAGCTTTTTCACTCAACACCTAAATGTATCTTCCTTTTTCTCTAGAAAATGCTCTCACTTTCTCTCTTTTATGTTCTAGCAAATGAACCAACAAGCTTGGCTCAAGTGTGGAGCATCATATATATAGCCATCAACTAACACTTCATTAGCTTGCTAATTCACCCATGTTGGTGAAATTAAAGGCTAATCAAGCTTACTATTCCATTAAATGACCAAGTGATAGAAATATGGAATGACTAGGGTGGTTGAACAACTTATGACATTGTGTAATGTAGAAGCAATCTGGCAAAACAAGCCACCCAAGTGGGGCCCCCAAGCTTGGCCGGCCATCTCCTTATTTTTGCCCCAATTTTCATTTATTTTTCTAGCTTTAATGTGCATATATATATATATATATATATATATATATATATATATATATACACACATATATATATTTATTTTGACCAAAGTTTTGACTTCATTTGGACTTCACATTGGGCTTGGGAATAAATTTTATTGGGCTCATTCAATTAGATTGTTTGGGCTCAATTTAAATAACACATTGGACTTACATTAAATATTTTATGTTACATTTAATTAAATCAAGTATTGGGCTTGTTTAATTAATTACATGGACTAGTAATTAAATTAATTACATGAGCTACTAGGTTAATATATTTGACCTAGTTTATCAACTCATTTAGATTTAAAATATAATCCAATTAGATTTGCTTTAATTAATTATACACCTTGCTTTAATTCTTTAAATAAATATACGCATACACAAGTACATTTATTTAATTATCTAAAGTACAATTAATTAGTACAAAAAGTTTAAATTCATTGTTAAATATTTATTAAGTATATTTACAATGACTAACGAAATTCGTGGTCATTTCATTCTCCCCCTCTTATAAGAATTCTGTCCCCGGAATTACAAATTAAACTACTCAAAAAGATTATGTTAGTTAGCCCTCATCTTTTCTTCAAGCTCCCACGTAGCTTCCTCAGCATTGTGGTTACTCCAAAGGATTTTAACAGAATGTATAACCTTATTCCGTAATTTCTGCTCTTTCCTATCTAGTATATGGACAGGAATTTCCTCGTACGATAAGTCTTTCTTGACTTGTATTGGCTCATAGGATATGACATGTTTGTAGTCTGGCTTGTATAGTCGCAACACTGATATGTGAAACACATTGTGAATATGCTCCAGTTCAGGAGGTAAAGCTACCTCGTACGTCACTTCACCCATTCTCTTTAATATCTCGAATGATCCTATGAACCTCGGACTCAGCTTCCCTTTCTTTCAAAATCGAATCTTCCCCTTCCAGGGAGATACCTTCATGAACACAAAACTCCCAACTTCGAAGTCTCGCTTCTGTCGATATAAATCGGCGTACTTCTTCTGACAGTCTTGAGCTGCTACTAGCCGAACTCTTATTACCATGATAATTTCTACAGTCTGTTGAACCAATTCTGGTCCCAACAGTCGTCGTTCCCCTACCTTATCCTAATATAGAGGTGTTCTGCATTTTCTTCTGTACAATGCTTTGTAAGGCGGCATGCCTATGATTGCATGATAACTGTTGTTGTATGCAAACTCAACTAGTGGTAGATGGTTTTCCCAACTGCCCTTGAAATCCATCACGCAGGCCCTGAGCATGTCTTCCAATGTCTATATTGTTCTTTCACTTTGCCCATCTGCTTGTGGATGATACGTTGTACTCATTCTTAACTGTGTCCCCAATCTCTCCTGAAGACTTCTCCAAAATTTTGACGTGAAGCACGGATCTTTGTCTGACACAATCGATACCGGTACCCCATGTCTCCAAACTATCTCATTGATGTACAGTTTAGTTAATTGATCCAAACTGAACTTAATCTTGATCGGCAAAAAGTGCGCTAACTTTGTTAGTCGATCCACAATCAGCCATATTGCGTCATATCCATTCTGTGTTGCTGGAAGTCCTACCACAAAATCCATTGTGATATGTTCCTATTTCCACTCAGGAATTTCTAACATCTGTAGTAATCCACTTGGTCTCTGATGTTCGGCCTTTACCCTTTGACAAGTTAGGCATCGACTGACACATTCTGCAACCTCCCTTTTTAAATTAGGCCACCAAAAATGCTGACGCAAATCTTGATACATCTTCGTACTCTCCGGATGTATCGAGTATCTCGTACTGTGACCCTCTTGCAAAATCTCCTCTCGTAGTTCAAGCACTAGTGGTACCCAAACACGATTTTCAAGCCTTAGCAATCCCATGTTATCCTCCTTGAATTTGACCTCTTCTCCTTCGGTCATTCTCATCCTTATTCTGACACACTCTTCATCTTTGTCTTGAGCTTCTTTCACCCTATCTAACAGGGTTGGGCTCGCTTCCACTTCCATTTACTCATTTGGACTTCTCACCTCCAACTTCATTCGAGCCATCTCTTGAACCAATTGTTCCTGATCTGTCAATATGAACAATTTCTCCCTGCTCTTTCTACTTAGAGCATCTGCTACTACGTTGGCCTTGCCAGGATGGTATAGAATTTCACAATCATAGTCTTTGATCAACTCTAACCATCTCCGTTGCCTCATATTTAACTCCTTCTGTGTGAAGATATACTTCAGACTCTTATGGTCAGTGAATATCTCACATTTCTCTCCATACAAATAATGTCTCCAAATTTTAAGGGCAAACACTACCGCTGTCAGTTCCAAGTCGTGGTTAGGGTATCCCTTCTCGTAATCCTTCAACTGTCTGGACGCATACGCAACGACCTTGTCGTTTTGCATAAGCACACAGCCAAGTCCCTTGTGCGATGTATCACTGTAGACCGTAAAACCTCTCATATCGTCCGGTAAAGTCAATACAGGTGCTTCACTAAGTCTTTTCTTTAGCTCCTGAAAACTCTCCTCACACTTCTCCGTCCATACATATTTCACTATCTTCCTCATTAAATTTGTCAACGGTGTTGCTATCTTTGAAAAATCTTGGATGAATCTCCGATAGTAACCCGCTAACCCCAATAAACTTCTTACCTTCGTCGGCGTCCTTGGTTGTTCCCAACTCATCACCGCTTCTACCTTCGCTGGATCCACTGAAACTCCCTCCTTGTCAATAACATGGCCTAAAAATTGAACTCTCTTCAACCAGAATTCACACTTCGAACAATTAGCGTACAATTGCTCCTTCCGCAAAATCTACAACACCAATCTTAGGTGTTCAACATGCTCCTCCTCTGTTTTAGAATAAACCAAAATATCGTCAATGAACACGACTACAAATTTATCCAAGTACTGCTTGAATATTCTGTTCATCATGTCCATAAATGCGGCTGGCGCATTCGTTAGTCCAAACGACATCACCAAAAACTCATAATGCCCATATCGAGTTTTAAATGTCGTCTTGGGTACATCCTCCTTCCTGACTTTCAACTGATGATAACCAATCCTCAAGTCAATCTTTGAAAAGTACTTCGCCTCTTTCAATTGATCGAAGAGATCGTCAATTCGTGGTAACGGGCACTTGTTCTTAATTGTTACCTTATTCAGCTCCCTATAATTCATACACAGTCTCATCGATCTATCCTTCTTCTTTACAAACAACACAGGTGCTCCCCATGGAGAAACACTTGGCTGAATGTACTTATTATCCAACAACTCCTGCAGTTGAATCATTAACTCCTTCAGTTTAAAATCCTTAAAGCTTGCTAGTGGAGCGGCAGGATTTGGTAATAATAATAATAATAATAATAATAATAATAATAATAATAATAATAATAATAATAATAATAGTAACAATAATATTATAATAATAATAATAATAATAATAATAATAATAATAATAATAATAATAATAATAATAATGATAATGATAATACTAATAATAATATAAAAAATTTAATAATATAATAATAATAATAATAATAATAATAATAATAATAATAACAATAATAATAATAATAATAATAATAATAATAATAATAATAATAATAATAATAATAATAATAATAATAATAATAATAATAATAATAATAATAATAATAATAATAATAATAATAATACTAATAAGTGTAATATTAGTAATATTAATAATAATAATAATAATAGTAATAACAATAACAATAATAATAATAATAGTAGTAGTAGTAGTAGTAGTAGTAGTAGTAGTAGTAATAATAATAATAATAATAATAATAATAGTAATAATAATAGTAATAATAATAATATTATTATTAATAATAATAAGTATAATAATAATAAATAAATAAAAAATTACACGTAAACAACATGAGTCACCCTTTTAGCAGTGACGTTCTTTTTCTATTTTTCGGGTATTGCGGTCATTATGTTTCTACATGCAAATTGATTTGGGTGGAAAATCACAGCAAACAATTCAGATTTGTTCTAATTGATTTATAAGTTATTTTATGTTGCAAATAGTATTTAGGTAATAGAGTATTTTTGAAATTTTAATCTACGTCATGTCTTCAGGCACGGGCAATTACATGTCATCTTTTTGGTGTTTTTGCGGGCTATATCGAGAGCAACTATTGTAGTAGGCTCTGACTCATGGTATGAGAATCTTTTGTCCAATTTTAAGAAAAAATATAGAGAAAAAAATGTTATGCTGTTGCGATTTAGTTAGTGTTATGATAATACTTTTTTATTTGGACTTAGAGGTCTCATTTTATACTTTTGGGTATTGTTGACGTCCAATTATCGCTCCTGTTGAGATCACCTATCAGCAAGATACATGTACACGTAGCAAATCGTTAACACCCCACTGAACGGTCGCGGCTTGAGCTGTCCGAGGATGCTCTGGTGTGTGGGTAAGTTCAGACGATTAACGTCACAATGAAGGACCTAATATATGCTGGAACTTGAAAGATATTTGATAACTTCTGTGTATATTTTCAAGAAAAACTCTTACCTTCATTTTTCTGAGAGATAGCTTATATATACTCATCCATGTATCGTCGAACGTCTCATCATCCCTTCACGAGTGGATATCTGATGTCCCCTGCCACTTACTCCAATCGGTCCAATAAGAAGAGATATTAGCATAGGCTACCATCTAACTCGCAGTCTGTAGAAGTTGATAAAACGACCCAAACTCCCCATCAGCCCTTCCCATTAGCTCTTCATGAGTGTAAAGAGCAGACTACCTACTTTGTCACCAGGCCTGTTGGGAGAGATAGAAATGACTCAGCCCAAGAAGGATACGAAAATAACCCCAGGCCCACAGTTAGAAATGTAAAACCCAATGAATCACATCCCAACAGGTATATATGCAAAAGTCTTTCTTTTGAATTTTTACATCTTTTTTTCTCCCAATTGGATCTCACTAAATGGTTTGCAGCACTACTCTTTTTTCACAGAAAATATTGTTCATGGATCATATTGATCGATGGTTAGAGATAATGGAGACAAATAAATACTGTCAAACTTCTCATTCCGTTTTGTCAATAAAGGAAAAGTGTGTGGGATACCAAAAAATACTATATTACACAAATTTGAGTCCGCTATCGTTAATCAATTGATATTGTTATTTATTCTAGAAGTCTTTCATAATTTTAAACTGAGTTTTAAATAATGATCATAATAATAATTTATATAATAATTTTTATAAAAATAATAAAATTTATTATTTTTATATTATAAATTTTATTATTTTTATAAAAATTATTATATGAATCATTATTATGAGTCATTATTCATAATATTTTTTTTTAAATTGAGTTTTATTGTAAATAATGATCATAATAATAATACAATGACGTTTATATATTATGGATGTCATATTCATCAGTTTTCATGGCTTCCATGCAAATTACTGTGGTATAATTGGCGCGTGATGTTTTAAGTACTTTTGAGATAGTTCATGCCATGCATTTTTGTGTCTTGAGATTGTGTAATATTTCAATTTTCAGCCACCTTTAGGTGCTAATTATTATTATTATTATTATTATTATTATTATTATTATTATTATTATTATTATTTATTTTATTTTTGTGTTCATGTTTGTAATATTTTATTTTTGTGACCAATAACATCAATCGGATACTACCAAGTGAGATTTCAATTTTATTTTAATATGATAAGTCAATTTAATTAGTAATATTAATTGATTTGTTTCAAAATATGTATATACTAGGAATAACTCGTGCCTGAAGGCACGGTACAATTAATATAACAGTTGAGTACTGTATACAGTATTTCTAAATTGAAAAATCTAAAACTGTTGTGGCCAACCATTAATACAAAAAGATTAATACTCAATCCAGTCATAGTTTCTTTTTGAGGCAAACGTTAGTGTGCTACTCATTTCCAACTTAAAATTAATTCTTGACAGGTTTAAGCAATTAATTGATTTGTCGATAGCGGATTCAAATTTGTGTAATATAGTATTTTCGAGTATCCTGCACACCTTTCCTTTATTGACAAAACAGAATGAGAAGTTTGGCAGTATTTATTTGCTTATAGTATATCTAATCATCGATCAATATGATCTATGAAAAATGGTAGTACTGCAAGTCATTTCGTGAGATCCAATGAGGGAAAAAAAAGATGTAAAAATTCAAAAGAAAGGCTTTTGCATATATACCCAAAAGTATAAAATGAGCTCTCTAAGTCCAAATAAAAAAGTATTGTCATAACACCAACTAAATCACATCACCATAATATTTTTTTCTCTATATTTTTTCTTGAAATTGGAAAAAAGATTTCATAGCATGAGTCAGAACTTACTACAATAGTTGCTTTCGATATAACCCGCAAAAATACCAAAGAGATGATACGTAATTGTCCATGCCTAAAGGCACGGCGTAGATTAAAATTTAAAAAATACTCTATTACCTACAGACTCTTTGTAACATAAAATAACTTACAAATCAATTTGAATGAATCTGAACCGTTCCCGTGATTTTCTGCCCAAATCAATTTGCATGTGAAAACATAACGACCATAATATTCGACAAACAGAAAAATGGCATCAACGCTAAAAGGGTGGCCCATGTTGTTTACGTGCAATTTTTTATTTATTTATAATTATAATAATTATAATTATATTTATTACTATTACTATTACTATTATTATTATTATTATTATTATTATTATTATTATTATTATTATTATTATTATTATTATTATTATTATTATTATTATTATTATTATTATTATTGTTATTATTATTATTATTATTATTATTATTATTATTATTATTATTATTATTATTATTATTATTATTATTATTATTATTATTATTATTATTATTATTACTATACTATTATTATTATTATTATTATTATTATTATTATTATTATTATTATTATTATTATTATTATTATTATTATTATTATTACTATTATTATTATTATTATTATTATTATTATTATTATTATTATTATTATTATTATTATTATTATTATTATTATTATTACTATTATTACTATATTATTACTATTATTATTATTATTATTATTATTATTATTATTATTATTATTATTATTATTATTATTATTATTATTATTATTATTATTGTTATTATTATTACTACTTTTTTATTATTATTATTATTAATATTATTATTACTATATTATTACTATTATTATTATTATTATTATTATTATTATTATTATTATTATTATTATTATTATTACTTATTATTATTATTATTATTATTATTATTATTATTATTATTATTATTATTATCATGTTTTTTATTATTATTATTGTTATTATTATTACTACTTTTATTATTATTATTATTATTATTATTATTATTATTATTATTATTATTATTATTATTATTATTATTATTATTACTTGTTAGTTCCCAATGACACGATAGAAATCTAGAAGAGGGGGGGGGGGGTTGAATAGATTCTTTTAAAAATTTATTTTATCTGAAAAGATCTTACTTAATTAATTCTTAAACAGAAAGTTTAACACAGCGGAATATGATTTAGTTATCATTTTCTTGATATGTTAGAGTAATAATTCAATAAGCAATTATATGGCAGATATAGCAAATGAAAGACACAATAAGAAAGACTCTGGGTTTTAAGTGGTTCAGAGCTCACAAGACTCCTACTCCACTGTTCTGTCCACTAAGGATACTTTTACAATATCTGAATCACTAAGATTCCTTCAAGACCCGCAGTCTTGGAACTTTAGTTCACAAAGAACTTTACAAGTCTAACAGACTTGGATACACTAGTTCACAAAGAACTCTTCTGGAATGATGTATATTTGGATGTGCTACTAAGTTGCTTATTATCTTGAGTTTTCGAAAGACTTAGTAGCAATGCAAGCTTTCTTATGAGTTTGATCTTTTTCACTTCTTGCGTATATTTTTCTTTTTGTGCAGTTCTTTTTCTTGTCTTGCTGATCTTAGTATTTAAGAAGTTAGGGCTTCATTTTTCTTCCCGTTGGACCATCTGCTTGAGCTTGTGTTTATTTCCGTTAGACCATCTGCTTGAGCTTGTATTTCTTTCCGTTACCTCACAGAGGAGAGCTGCTGTATATTATATTAATATAGCTCATTAAAGCTCTGATGAGATTTTATTTGATCTGACCTGTTAGTCCATGGAAGGTTGTTTTCTTTTTCCTTTGGGACAGATATGTCAGTCGTAGGTTCCCACCAACTTTTATAGAGTCGTTTGGTCCTTCCAAACTATAGGACTGATAGGACACAGTCCTCTGACTTTTCTGCCTTGAAAGTCTTCTTTCTGTTCCATAGTGCACTTGGGTCAGTCCCCTGACTTTTCTGACTTTGATCGATTTGCAGAGGCTTCCTTTTTGGTTACTTTGATGAAGATCGAATGCTTGAATAGAATAGCTCCTGATCTGAGAGTCGTGATGTCTCTTGCCTTTTTGCTCAACGACCTTTTGTGATCAACTCTACGAATATCCTTGCTGACGTGATTGATCTGTAAAGGATCATCTCATACTATCATCGTAGAGTTTACTCAACTGTTAGACTGTTGATCGTAGAGTTCGATTTAAGGTTTCTCGTTAAGAACATAGTCTGTTTGGTCGTAGAGTCTTCTGGACCAAAATCGTAGAGTCCATTCTACGATTGGTTGTCTTGATCGTAGAGTCTGTTTAAATCGTAGAGTTTCCTTGATAGAAATCGTAGAGTTCATTCTACGATTTTATTACACTAACAGATCAACCTAACAGTTTTGATCTATCTAAGTCTTAGTACAACACAAAAGACTTTTATACATTTGTATCAAGAGATCAACCTAACAGTTTTGATCTTATCTAATACAGCCCTTGTACATTATTTCTTATCATCAAATTTAACCATTCAATGTTCAACAATCTCCCCCAATTTGATGATGACAACATTATTAATAGATAGTGATTTGAACACATTAAAATTGGCAAAATGCAAGAGTAATTGAATGCCTAATCATACAGTGAGCAACTGTATTTTCTAGAGAAAAAATATGAATTTTATTGAAGTTTTAGTCAGATGGTACAATTGAGAAAACAACAGAAAAAGAAAAAAAAAACTTATCTCCTTTTGCTAGGAGGTCTTCTGCTTTCTTCTTCCCTCTGCCTGAAGAATGCTCTCCTTTCTTCTTCAGCTTTTCTCAGTTCTTCTTCCCTCAGCACAGCTTCTTCTTCTTTAATTTGAAACCATTCTTGTGAGCTAGATGGCCTCATAGTTGAGGAAGAACGTCTTGCTGTCACCTCCTGTCTGGGACGAGATGGTACTGCTTCAAATCTAGGAGGATGTATTGAAGTTTGAACCATCCTCATCCTTTGAGGTGCTCTTCCTCTTCTGCTGTAGTCTGAGCTCGTTCTTGTTTGTTCTGCTGTGCTCAGTTTCTTCTCCCCGTTGTTGGCATCATTAATTGTTGCTACCTGTTCTGAAAGCTGTTGTATGCCCTGAATAATTTCTTGAAGTTGAGTCTTAGTGGCAGCGACATCATTTTGGTGGGCTTCGAGTCGTTCGTCAGCCATGATTTATTTTTGCTCCACCAATGACAATGTGTCATTCGACCGATGTTGTTGTTCTGTGAGAGAGTGCTTCAAGGCAATGATCTCATTACTGAGGAGAGTGATAGATTTGTCATTGGTTTCTTGAAGAATAACAACGGCCTGCTGATGTTTGTTCAAGGCTTCCAGAAAATTTTTATCCCTTTCTTGGAGATTTTCAAAGACTGCTGTCGTTAATTGCCTTAATCTTGTGGAGAATTGTTTATTCAGGTTGGTAGAGAGACCATTGGCAGCATCAATGATATCGTCCATTCTACGTTGAAGGTTGTGGGATTTCGATGCCAGGTCGTTTTGTATCTCTGTATGGATATGGCTTGTCAAGTCAGTTAAGCCCTCAGTTGTAGGAAGCCGAGATACCTTGTCTAAAATTTGCTGGAAGAGTTGAGATGATTGTCCCTGGTCAGTCGTAGAGCTTGAAATGTGAAAGTATTCGTGACCAGAGGTGGAGGGAATATCCTCGTGGGTTAAGAGGAGTCTTGAAGATGGAGCCGGAGGCATTGTTTGCTGAGTAGGCAGAATTTCAGGAGAGTCTGGAGGGCACTCTATGTTTTGATTATTTAGGCTTTCTTGAGCACCAGTCGTAGAGGGTGGTGACTCTACGATCAGGGAAGTGTTGATCGTAGAGTTTGATGCAGAGTTGGTACTTGGGGACTCCTCAAATTTATTGAACATTGATGAGGGTGTATGAATTTGAATGAGGGCTAGAGGAATAAAATGTACCTTTTGCCTTAAAGAATGTGAGAAGGGGCTGCAAGAAATGAGCTTCTGGGAATAAAATAGATTCTGAGAATAGCCTTGAGTTATAATCACCACATTTGGGTAAGCTTTGAACGTCCAGAAGACCTTATCCCATGCATTGTGCACCAGAGCTCGGTGGAATGGCATCAGTGGCAAAAATTTCAGCAGGCAGTGGTAGTTCAGATGCCTTTGCTCATCTCTTCCAATGGCCACTATTTCGATGTCATCCTCTTCATCATTATTCATTGTAGCTGAAGGGACTGAAGTACCTTCGTGAATCTCCCCCTCAGCCAGAGCATCTGTTGGCTCAGAAACTACTGGTGGCTCCCCCTCAGTTTGAGCATCTATAGGCTCAGCTGCTTTAGATGACTCATTCTCAACTGGAGAAATGACAGCTTTTTCAAGTAGCTCCTCCTTAGCTACTGAGTCTTTGTCGGCTAATTTAACTAGCCTTCTTCTCTTTCTTTTTGGCTCTTTTGGGGTTACCTCTTCAGCTTCATACTTGCTGCGAGTTTCCCTTCGCAGATCAGAATCTTCATCCTCTGATGCAGCCTTTTCTTCAGAAGCAGCATCAGGAGCCTCATTAGATGAGCCCTGAGGTTCTTCAATCTCAAGGGCTTTCTTTCCTTTTCTCTTTCTGATGAGACCTTGAGATTGTTTGCTAACTTCCTAAGATTCTTCTTCTGCAGGAGTGTTCTTTAATAGAGACGGCCCTGCCCCACTCTACGTTCCTTCACTATCCTCTGACCGGGATAGTTTCCTGTTTTCAACTGGATTCCTCCTCCAGTTGTCGAAGATTCTCTGGGTGATTCTTTTGTTAGTATTTAGGGCTTCTCCTTCGTCAGGCTCAATCAGATCCCCCAAAGATGATCTAAGGAGAATGCTGATGAATCTCCTATAGAACATTTTTCTGGTCCCCTTTGCTTTTTCCGTATTCTGGATCCAGTTTCCTATCCATTCCATCAGCAAGGAGCCACAGTTGATGTTTGTCTTCTTGACTATAGCTGTCATCAATTTCAGCTGCACCTCACTGACTGAGTCATGAGCCGAGTCTTTGCATAGTAGGCATTTACCAACCACATCTGCCAGTAACTCATATTTCTGAGGAAATTCTTTCTTCTTTAAACCTTTTAGTCCTGGATTCTTTTGGTGGTGCATTCTTCCCAGGCCTTCTTTGGTATTCACCATATTTAGAGATGTGAGGCCTTCTTGCTTGAATCCTAGGGCAAGATTAAATTCTTCCGCAGTGAGGTTGAGCTGCACTCCTCTTACAGTAGTGGTTAGAGTTCCATTTGCATAGGATCCATTTATGTAGAACTCTCGGATAAGCTTTGACAGAATCCTCGTATTAGTTCCCAGAGCTTCTCACAGACCCGCCTTTTCTAGCAACTGGATTATCCTTTTGAAATGCTTATCTGCCGATGTGAAGGCTTCGAAGTTGAGCTCGTTTCCAAAAATGACTTGAGCAGGTGCCATTTGATAGTTTTCCTGAAATAGTAAGAACGATTTATCTGAGTATTGGAAACTTAGGGTTTTGGATTGAGAGAGATGGATAGGAATGATAGATTTTTTATTTGAAGAAATAAGCGACGTGCAGTTTTCAAAGTATTTAAAACTTCCCTCTATGTTTGCTGAGATGCGTGTCATGTTCTGATAGGAGCATCTCATTTGGTTGATGACCTTTTTGCCCCTATAGTTTTACGATCCCTCTTGTCACTTCAAATCTTTTGTTGATGTTCGTTGAGTTAGCTTTACGATAAAGGATTACTCTGCGATCCTTGGCTTGCCAACCGTTAAGTGAGCTCTTCGGTTTGTAGTGTGCTCTACGATTCTTGGTTTGTTGATCGTTGAGTGATCTCTACGATCTACAGTGTACTGTACGATCCTTTGCCTGACGATCGTTGAGTGATCTCTACGATCTTCAGCGTACTCTACGATCCTCTGCCTGATGATCGTTGAGTGTATTTCACGATTTTTGTCTTTTACTTAATTTCCTTGCTCACTTTTATTCCTGCAGAGTTAGTATCTTAAAAAAAACATGATATATTTATTAAGGGTCTAGATTTAGCATTCCTAACTCACTTATGAGTTTATTAAATCTTGATTCATCTAAAGGTTGTGTAAATACATCTGCTAGTTGATCTTCAGTTGGGATGTAGTGAAGTGATATATTTCCATTTTGTACATGATCCCTGATGAAATGATATCTTATATTTATGTGCTTAGTTCTTGAGTGCATAACAGGATTATGAGTTATAGCAATTGCACTAGTATTATCACAGCATATAGGAATAGAATTAAGCTCAAACCCATAGTCTGCAAGTTGCTTCATCCATAGGATTTGTGCACAGCAACTGCCTGCGGCTATATATTCAGCTTCTGCAGTAGATGTCGACACTGAGTTCTGCTTTTTACTAAACCAAGAAACAAGTCTGTTGCCAAGCATCTGGCAAGTTCCACTTGTACTCTTTCTGTCTATTTTGCATCCTGCATAGTCAGCATTTGAGTATCCCATAAGATCAAAGGAGGACTCATTGGGATACCATAATCCTAAATTTGGAGTTCCTTTAAGATACTTAAAAATTCTTTTCACAGCTAATAGATGAGACTCTTTGGGGTTAGCCATTTTCATCTTTGTCAAGCTTGGTGGCAGGTGGCATAGGAGTCTTCATGATAGATGCAGATTCCATGCCATATTTCTTTAATAAGTCTTTGATGTATTTGGCTTGATTAATGAATATGCCTTCATCAGTCTGCTTCACTTGTAGTCCAAGGAAGAAGTTGAGTTCTCCCATCATGCTCATTTCAAATTTGCTCTGCATAAGCTTGGCAAATCTTTCACATAATTTTTCATCAGAAGAACCAAATATGATATCATCTACATAAATTTGAACTAGCAGTGTCTTATCCTTATGTTTTCTCAAAAATAAGGTAGTATCTATTCTTCCTCTAGTGAATCCCTTTTCAATGAGAAAGTTAGTTAAGGCTTCATACCATGCTCTAGGTGTTTGTTTTAGACCATATAGTGCTTTATCTAATTTATAAACATAATTTGAAAAAGTTGGATTGATAAAACCTGGAGGTTGTTACACGTAAACCTCTTCTTGGAGTTCCCCATTTAGAAAAGCACTCTTGACATCCATTTGAAAGACTTTGAACTTCATGTGAGCAGCATGGGCAAGGAAGATCCTTATGGCTTCCAACCTGGCAACTGGAGCATATGTTTCATCGTAGTCAATTCTTTCTTCTTGAGAGTAACCTTTGGCTACTAGTCTTGCTTTGTTCCTTGTTATTACACCATTTTCATTCATCTTATTTCTGAAAACCCATTTGGTGCCAATGACAGGTTTATGCTGAGGCCTGGGCACTAATCTCCAGACCTTGCTTCTTTCAAATTGATTTAGCTCCTCTTGCATGGCCTCTATCCAACTTGAATCTCCTAAGGCTTCTTCGATCTTCTTGGGTTCCTCTTGAGAGAGAAAGCTTAGGTAAAAGCATTCATTCGAGGTTGCAGCTCTAGTCTTGATTCCGGTGTTTGGATCTCCAATAATTGGATCTTGAGTGTGATCTTTGGTCCATTTTATTCTGCTAGGGACGTCTGTTCTGGTACCTTCCTGTCTGAGTTCCTCTAAATCAGCTTCTGGTTCTGATCGTAGAGTTCCAATGTCTGGTGTGGTGTGCTCTACGATTTCCTTTCCTTGCTCAACGATTTCTGTCGCTGGTTCCATGGTCGTAGAGTCGGACTCTACGATTTTGAGTTCTTCGATCGTTGAGCTTGTGTCTGCTGACTCGTTGAATGGTGATCTTTTCTTTTCAGGATCTGATTCATCGAATGTGACGTGGATGGAGGTTTCAACAGTTAATGACTCCTTGTTGAACACTCTAAATGCTCTGCTATCTGTTGCATAACCAAGAAAGATTCCTTCATCTGATTTTGGCTGGAATTTGGTTAGATGCATCTTGCAATTGTTGAGTACGTAGCACAGGCAACCAAACGCATGGAAATAACTTATATTTGACTTTCTTCCTTTCCATAATTCGTACGGAGTCTTCTTCAAAGTTGAGTGTATGAGTGACCTGTTTTGAGTGTAACATGCAGTACTGATGGCTTCAGCCCAGAAATATTCAGGGAGATAAGCTGCTGCTAAAAGGGTTCATCCTGCTTCAATAAGAGTCCTATTCTTCCTTTCTGCTACTCCATTTTGCTGAGGCGTTCGTGGAGCTGAGAAGTTGTGATTTATTCCATTTTCTTCACAGAACAGGTCCATATCTGAGAAATCAAACTCTCGTCCATGATCACTTCTGATGGCCTTGATCTTTTCACCCTTTTCATTCATGATCAGTCTGAAGAGCTTGATAAGATGTGAAATGGTTTCATCTTTAGAGCTTAGAAAAGATACCCATGTATATCTGGTGTAGTCATCTACTACTACTAGAGAGTATCTCTTTCCTCTGAGGCTGGTCGTTGATACTGGTCCGAATAAATCCATGTGAAGTAATTGAAGAGCCCTATCATTTGAGTTTACTGATTTGCTTTGGAATGACGTCTTTGTTTGCTTTCCAAACTGACAAGCTTTGCAGGGTTTTTCTTTAATGAAGTTTAACTTTGGTAATCCTTTTACTAGATCTTTGGAGGCAAGCTTTGAAATACTCTTGAAGTTAAGATGAGATAACCTCCTATGCCAGAGCCAGCACATATCTTCAGAGGCTTTAGCAAGAAAGCAGACAGTTTGTTCTGAACTTAATTTAGCAAGATTGACCGCATAGACATTTCCTTCTCAAACTCCTTCTAGCTTTAGAGAGTTAGTTTTCAAGTCTCTCACTTGGCATTGGTTGTTGAGGAAGGTGACTTGATGTCCTTTGTCACAGAGCTGACTTATACTTAGCAAGTTGTGCTTTAGTCCCTCAACATATGCCACTTTACTGAAAGATATTGCACCATTCCCAGTTGAGTCATAACCTCTGATTTTCCCCGAATTGTTGTCTCCAAAAATAACAGCAGGTCCATCTTTTTCTTTAAACTCTGATAGAAGAGCCTTATCTCCTGTCATGTGCCGTGAGCATCCACTGTCAAGATACCAGATGGATCTCTTTACCTGCATAACAAATCAATCTTCATTTTGGTACTCATATCTGTTTGGGTCGTGCTTTGTTAGTACCTTTTGGGACCCAAATCTGTTTGATTTTAGATCCTTGCATTCTATGATATCTTAACAAATATGTATCATTTTTATGATGGTGACTATGATTGATATGACATTGATGATGATATGTGTGTATTTGTGACTTCTTGTTCGTCTAGGACTTGTATGGATTATGATTTCTCATAGTCTTTTGCTGATCTACATTCTGCTTCCATACTACTCTACGATTCTCATGATTCGTAGAGTGAGTTTTGCTTGACTTATTTTTCAATTTTCTGAATCCAAGACCTGTGCGAGTTTTATTGTTAAAAATTATTGTAGGTTTAGCAGAATGTGGATGGATGGGAGATATCAAATCTGAGGATTTGATTAACACAATTCCTTTATTAAAATTAAAGGATTTGCCTTCATTTATTTCCATTGACTTCTCCATATTGGGCTTTGAGAATGAATTCTCAAATCCTAATCCTGGTCTATCAGTCACATCTCTTTGACTTGAGATCAGGGTGTCCATAGACGAACTAGACTTGTTCCACATAAAAATTGTCTTTTCTAGTTCCTGAATCTTGGAGACTAGTGAGGATTCTTTATGAGTGCTCAACTCATTTATCCCTTTTAGTCTTTCATTCTCAGTCTCAAGATTAGAGTAAAGTTTTGCAGTTTGAACTGAGGCTTCTAATTCCATGCTTATTTTTTCTTTATCCTCTTTTAGATGAGAGTAGTCTTTAGATAACCTTCTAAACAATTTTATGTATTTGTGCAATTCTGTCATTAAGTCATGCATGCCTTCTCTAAGATCATCAATGCTTAAATCAGGAGAGTAGAAATCAAATACCTCATCTATGATGAATTCCTTTTTGCTGCTTCCTTCTTCATTTGCCATTAAGCACAGGTTGGCCTTCTGTGGCTCTTCATCATCACTTGACTCAGAATTTAGTTCTTCTTCTGAGTCACTCCAGGAGCCTTCAACTATGAAGCTTTTGTCTTTCTTCTTTTGTTTGTGGAAGCTCTTGAATTCTCTTTTTGGATTTGCTCTCGTTTTGTCCCTCTTCAGCTCTTCTCTTAAGGGTTTTGGACATTTAGCAATGAAGTGACTTGGCTTTTTGCAATTATAGCAAAGGTCATTTGGTTGTTCTTTGTTGCTTTTGCTTCTGAACTTCTGAGGTCTGTTCCTGTTGATGAATCTTTTAAAGTGTCTGACTAGCATGGCAGCTCCTTCATCATCATTTGATTCATCCTTGTCAGAGTCAGAGATATCCTTGTGATTGCTTCTGTGAATTGAGGTTGATGCTTTAAGAGCAATGTTTTTCTCCTTCTTTCTTTCCCCAGATAGATTCTCTGCTATTTGATTTAGCTCTAGCTCATAGGTGAGAAGATTTCCATATAACTGTTGTACAGTCATCTCGTGCAGGTTCTTTGACTCCCGGATGGCTGTGGTTTTGGCATCCCATTTGCTTGGCAAAGATCTCATGAATTTAATGATAAGATCTCTGTTTGGATAGATTTTTCCATAAGATCTGAGAGAGTTTAGTAGCAAGTTAAATCTTTGTAGGTGGTTGTAATGTTTTCACCTGAGATATGGGTGAACATTTCATACTGCTGAACAAGCAGTGATTGCTTATTTTCTCTGACTTCTTCTGTTCCTTCATGCATGATCAACAGAGTTTGACAGACTTCTTGAGCTGTTTTACAGTTGACAACGTTCTCAAATAGATCATCATCCAGAGATTGAAATAAGATGTTCTTAGCCCTTTTGTCTCTTTGAACATCCTTCTTTTCATTGTCTGTCCATTCGTCTCTTTTCTTTGCTACTAGCTTGCTTGGATCTTCAGTTGATAGTGCAAGCTTCATTGGTATGATCGGCCCATTTAGCACTGTCTCGACCAGTTCATCATCTATAGCATCCATGTAAGCCTGCATACGAACTTTTCAGTTAGCAAATTTTTCTTTATTACACATAGGTGGTCTGTTACCTCCACCGAGTTCCGATCCATTCTTGTTGAGTGCCATTTAATCTACTCAAGCTTGTAAGGCTTTAGATGTGAGAACCTGCTCTGATACCAATTGTTAGTTCCTAATGACACGATGGAAATCTAGAAGGAGGGGGGGGGGAATAGATTCTTTTAAAAATTTCTTTTATCTAAAAAGATCTTACTTAATTAATTCTTAAGCAGAAAGTTTAACACAGCGGAATATGATTTAGTTATCCTTTTCTTGATATGTTAGAGTAATAATTCAACAAGCAATTATATGGCAGATATAACAAATGAAAGACACAATAAGAAAGACTTTGGGTTTTAAGTGGTTCAGAGATCACAAGACTCCTACTCCACTGTTCTGCTCTTCCAGCAGCAAATCCACTAAGGATACTTTTACAATATCTGAATCACTAAGATTCCTTCAAGACCCGCAGTCTTGGAACTTTAGTTCACAAAGAACTTTACAAGTATAACAGACTTGGATACACTAGTTCACAAAGAACTCTTCTGGAGTGAAGTATATTTGGATGTGCTACTAAGTTGCTTATTAGCTTGAGTTTTCGAAAGACTTAGTAGCAATGCAAGCTTTCTTATGAGTTTGATCTTTTTCACTTCTTGCGTATATTTTTCTTTTTGTGCAGTTCTTTTTCTTGTCTTGCTGATCTTAGTATTTAAGAAGTTAGGGCTTCATTTTTCTTCCCGTTGGACCATCTACTTGAGCTTGTGTTTATTTCCGTTAGACCATCTGCTTGAGCTTGTATTTCTTTCCGTTACCTCACAGAGGAGAACTGCTGTATATTATATTAATATAGCTCATTAAAGCTCTGATGAGATTTTATTTGATCTGACCTGTTAGTCCATGGAAGGTTGTTTTCTTTTTCCTTTGGGACAGATATGTCAGTCGTAGGTTCCCACCAACTTTCATAGAGTCGTTTGGTCCTTCCAAACTATAGGACTGATAGGACACAGTCCTCTGACTTTTCTGCCTTGAAAGTCTTCTTTCTGTTCCATAGTGCGCTTGGGTCAGTCCCCTGACTTTTCTGACTTTGATCGATTTGCAGAGGCTTCCTTTTTGGTTACTTTGATGAAGATCGAATGCTTGAATAGAATAGCTCCTGATCTGAGAGTCGTGATGTCTCTTGCCTTTTTGCTCAACGACCTTTTGTGATCAACTCTACGAATATCCTTGCTGACGTGATTGATCTGCAAAGGATCATCTCATACTATCATCGTAGAGTTTACTCAACTGTTAGACTGTTGATCGTAGAGTTCGATTTAAGGTTTCTCGTTAAGAACATAGTCTGTTTGGTCGTAGAGTCTTCTGGACCAAAATCGTAGAGTCCATTCTACGATTGGTTGTCTTGATCGTAGAGTCTGTTTAAATCGTAGAGTTTCCTTAACAGAAATCGTAGAGTTCATTCTACGATTTTATTACACCAACAGATCAACCTAACAGTTTTGATCTATCTAAGTCTTAGTACAACACAAAAGACTTTTATACATTTGTATCAAGAGATCAACCTAACAGTTTTGATCTTATCTAATACAGCCCTTGTACATTATTTCTTATCATCAAATTTAACCATTCAATGTTCAACATTACTATTATTATTATTATTATTATTATTATTATTATTATTATTGTTACTTTTATTAATATTATTATTATTATTATTATTATTATTATTATTATTATTATTATTATTATTATTATTATTATTATTATTATTAGTATTAGTACTGGTAAGACCCCGAATTTTATGAAATATAAAATTTAATTTTTCTTCGTATATATAATTCCTGAAAATATTCCATAATAGTTGAACCTCATTATTTCAACTGAACCTTCCTATTTTCTGAACCTTTCTATTGAACTGTAACCGTTATTCTGAATTGTGGATCTTGAATATAATTTTTAAATTTCACTCCACATCATGTTAACAATTTGGACATTATTTGAATCTGCACAAAGTAAACTTCTGATAGTTATTGTTTATCCTGTTTCTTCTGTTCATCATTCGTATCACTGTTATTTGTATTAATATTCAAGAATCAAGTTGTTGTGAATATCTGTGGCCAGGGGCACAGATGCGATATAATTGTTGAACAGATGTTAGGTTAACGGCGATATAATAGGTTAAAGGCGATACATCTGTTCGGTGTCTTTTATGGCACGTGGTGAAAGTTCTCTTTGGCTCGTAGTGC
Organism: Hedera helix; assembly: GCA_947179155.2. Lineage (NCBI taxonomy): Eukaryota > Viridiplantae > Streptophyta > Magnoliopsida > Apiales > Araliaceae > Hedera > Hedera helix. The sequence goes on along the minus strand of OX359282.1, from coordinate 7,219,949 downwards.
ATAGATGAACTGTTGTTTGGTATGATTATGACCAAAGGCTGAATCTGGTATAATCATGACCGCTGGTGCTATATTGAATATATTTGGCCCGTAGTGCAAAGATGAACTGTTGATTTGCAGGATTATGACTAGGAACTGTGAATTTTTATTATCATGACTAATGGTATTTCAGATGATAAAAGTTGATGATATTCCTACTAAAAAGAGAAGTGAGTGGACATTATAATCTGCATTATTCTTCTAATAGATTGCACATTCCGCTGTTATTATTGATCTGAACATTATTCAAGAATTTAACTGCAGTTTTTGATATAAACCTTGTATTCTATTGCATTCTATCAAGAACTCAACTGTTGAAGGCTAATGATAATTTATTCGTCATTATCTTAGTCATGATATTTCTTACTGGGCTATTTGAGCTCACCCTTTCTTTTGTTCCATTGTTTTTCAACAGGAAATGAGAACGTAGCTGGGTCTAGCCGGGGAATGGAGTGAGAGTCCGAGGGATAACTATTATAGTCTTCACGTATTGTAAAATAAGTGTGATAATAATAGTGAAGATTTAGTTGTGTATTATTATACACTGTACTGTTGAACGTTGTACTACTTTGTAATAATTTTGTTGTAGTCTTTTGACAACTCAAGTTTGGGCTGTGTGGGCTTAGATTTGGGGGTGTCACAGTTGGTATCAGAGCTTAGGGACATGGTCTTTAATGGAGATCTGGGGTAGAACTAGGAGGGGAGAGACGAATAGAATCAGTCACTAGTGTGTCCTACCTAAATTAGATTTTATTATCTAGTGAGTTGATTTGAATATAGAGACATGATGTGATGAGTCAGTTTATTTGAACTAACATTTATTTTGTGACCACAGTTAAGTATGGCATCTGGAAATCAGGAGGTTAACTATGAAATGACCGAAACAAATGTAGCTGCAAAATAAGAGGCGACGAATAATCTTCTTACAAACTAAGAGTTGAATCATTTGCCTAAGGCAAAAATTATGCGTGTTCTATCCAGTAAGGATGAAGGTGAAAGCTCTGCTACAGTCATTCCAGATCCATTCTTAGAAGCAATTAAAGGAAGTAATGAACTTGCGGAAATTATTGCCTTTAATTTACTCACTAATTGGGAGAGTCATATCACCTGGTTATGCTCTATAACAAAGGATCAGAATATATGGACTTTTCATATTAGTCTTTGGGATTTATGGTGTTCCAGCTATGATTTTCAAGATTATTTAAAAATGATGTTTCTATACTTTTGGGCGTTACAATTTAGACGAATTCAGGTTAAGTTAGTCACTATCGTGGAAACTGCAGTCTATCGAAAATACTATTTTAATGGAAATCATTGGTACGTTACTACTGATGAAGTTGATGAACCCGAGAAACAGTTTACTAGAAAATTATTCAGTGGTATTCCCATGGTTGAAATACGTGAAGATCCGAATGAAGTATTCGGGATTCGATTTGACGATAACAGTCAAGAAACCGAATGAGGTGATAACCGGTAAGCTATTCATAAATTCTCGTGAAGTCTATGCCATGTTAGATATTGGCTCTATCCACTCTTTTATCTCACCTATATGTACTCAACGTTTAAATTTGACTATTGAAAACTTAAATCTTGTCTTATCAGTTGAAACCTCATCGGGAGAAATAACTATTACATTTACTATCTATAAATCTTGCCTAGTTCAAATCAACAACCTCACATTATCTGTTGACCTTATTTCTTTGGAGACGCATGAATTTGATGTGATTCTAGGAATTGATTGGTTGACTACCAATCATGCTAAAATTGATTGTTTTCATAAGATTATTAGTTTTCATATTCCTAATCAACTTGTCATGCAAATTCAAGCAACTAAACCATTGAAATCTATAACTGTTATTTCTAGCCATAAAGCCATTCGTTTATTAAAAAACGGATGTCAAGCCTTTTTAGCTCATGTTACTGATTTGAACAAAAACACGTCAAACTTGAATGATATTCCCATTGTTAATGAGTTTCCTAACGTTTTTCCTGAGGAACTTTCTGGCTTACCCCCAAACCGTGAAATTGAATTCTGTATCGATCTTGAACCCGGCACTAAGCCCATTTTTAAAGTCTCATACCAAATGGCTCCCATGGAACACCAAGAGTTGAAAGTTTAATTACTAGATATCGGTATCATTCATTCTAGTACAAAACTTATATCGAGCGAGGAATGCGAGAAGAGTTTTCAAGAACTCAAGAGGAGACTTGTTTCAGCTCCTGTTCTGAACATTCCAATCAGGATCAGGAGAATTCATTATAGCGATGCTTCAGGCAAAGGTCTAGGCTGTGTCCTTATGTAACATGGAAAGTTTATAGCCTATGTCTCTCGACAACTCAAAGATTATAAGAAAAATTATCCTACTCATAATCTAGAGTTGGCAGCAGTCATTTTCGCGTTGAAGATCTGGAGACACTACTTGTACGGAGAGAAGGTGGATATCTATACGAATCATAAAAGTCTCAAGTATTTCTTCACCCAGAAGGAACTCAACATGCGACAACGACGTTGGCTTGAGCTGTTGAAGGATTACGACCACACAATCCAGTATCACCCGGGAAAGGCGAACGTTGTAGCTGACGCTTTGAGCAGAAAATCTTATGCGAGTACAAGTGCACTGCTGACAACACAAAAGCGTATTTTGTACGACTTACAAAAGATGGAGATAGAGCTAACGACACCAGGGACCCACTCGAAGATTGCTCACGTGCGAGTAGAACCGGCTTTAATCGATAAAATTAAAACTGCTCAAGCTACCGATCCGGAACTGATGAACATGATGAAGCAAGTACAAGAAGGTGTCATTCCCGAAGCAAGAATTGACAAGAAAGGAATACTTCAAGTTAACTCTCGACTCTGTGTTCCTAACGATCCTGAATTAAAGCATAAAATCATGATGGAGGCACACAACACGCCGTTTGCAATCCACCCAGGAAGTACCAAGATGTATCGAGATCTTCGACATACATTTTGGTGGAACAATATGAAAAGGGAGATTGCCGAGTTTATCTCAAGATGCCTAACTTGTCAACGTGTCAAGGCAGAACATCAAGTACCTAAAGGTCCATTACAACCACTTGAAGTTCCCGAATGGAAGTGGGAACACATCAATATGGACTTCGTAACGAGTATTCCCAAAGTTTCTCAAGGCTTAGATGCAATTTGGGTAATCGTAGATAGATTGACCAAATCCGCTCATTTCTTGCTTATACGAGAAAACTTTTCACTTGAACGTCTTGCCGGTATGTACATAAATGAGATTGTGAGATTGCATGGCATGCCAGTTTCCATAGTTTCTGATCGAAATCCTAGATTTACTTCACGCTTTTGGATCAGTCTACAAAAAGCTATGGGCACTGAGCTACGATTCAGTTCTGTATACCATCCTCAAACGGACGGACAATCGGAAAGGACGATCTAAACCCTCGAAGATCTTTTGAGACTTTGCGTACTAGACTTCAAAGGAAGTTGGGATAAGTACTTGCCATTGGTGGAATTTTCCTACAACAACAGTTACCAAGCAAGCATAGGCATGGCACCATTCGAGGCTTTGTATGGAAGGAAGTATCGCTCTCCAATATTTTGGAATGAGGTAGGAGAAGCAAAATTGTTGGGACCCGAATTAGTATGCTTGACGACCGAAAAGATCCAAATGACCCAACAACGAATACAGACAGCGCAAGAACGACAAAAGAGTTATGTTGATCTTCATCGGAGAGACGAAAGTTTCAACGTCGGAGATCATGTATTCTTACGTGTTTCTCCATGGAAAGGAGTTACGAGATTCGGAAAGAGAGGAAAGCTCAACCCTCGATTTATTGGCCCATTTGAAATCCTCGATCGAGTAGGAACCGTAGCCTACAGACTAGCCCTACCACCAAGTATGTCTCGCATCCATAACGTTTTTCACATATCTATGTTACGTAAATATGTGAAGGACCCAAACCACGTCATTGAATTAGAACCGGACGTTATAGCAGAGGATTTAACGTACGAGGAGGTACCTGTTAAGATCCTAGATAAGAAGGAGCAGATTCTACGCTCAAAGGTTATACCTCAAGTTAAGGTTTTATGGAGGAACCAAGATATTGAAGAAATGACCTGGGAGCTAGAATCTGAGATGAAATCTAAGTATCCTTACCTCTTCGAAATGCCAGGTACGTCAATTTCGGGGACGAAATTTCATAAGGAGGGGAGGTTGTAAGACCCCGAATTTTATGAAATATAAAATTTAATTTTTCTTCGTATATATTTTTCCTGAAACAGTAAGTGGTTAAATTAACAAAATTGAAAGTTAAAGATGTTATGTGCAAATTTTATTTTGTCGGACAATATTCGCTTTGTCGGGGAATATTCGTTTGGTCGGGGAATATTCGTGCCGTACGACGGCGCCGAAATAACAAATTATTGGTGGACCCCACAACGGAATATTTGTCGGATATAGAAAACGACAGAAATAACCTTTTTAAATAAAAATAGTCAACGGAACTGTTAAAATACCGGTGATAAAAGAATAGTAGCATACGGTAGTTTATGGTATTTTCTGTAACACACGGTACTCTACAGTAGCACACGGTATTGCATAGTGTCTCATATTATTGGTCTGATAATTGACACCGTAACTGTTACGCATCATTTCATCGATAATTGTCACTGCATAATATTTTATATTATCAATTCAATAATTGTTGTTACACAGTATTTTGCATTATTGATTTAATAATTGTCATTACACTGTATTTTATATCATTGAGTCAATAATTGTTGCTGCACTATTTTTAAAATTATTAAACCTAATAATTGTCACAGTTGCGAATATACTGTAATTTATATTATTAAATTAATAATAATCTGTAACGTGTTTATTACATTATTGTTGAATTATTCTTGTAGCATTATTTTAATATATATGTTGGACCCACAGGAAGAATAAATAAATAAAATTAAAAAAAATAATAATAATAATTAATTTTTACTATTTTAAATAGTAACCATGTGGACCCTCTGTGGGGGCCACATGAATTCTAAACATGCAATTTTGCTGGGAATTGGTAGGTGGAGGCTGCGCAGCCTCTGCTGAATTTTTTCAGCTGGCGTGCTCACCGACTACACGCATAGTAGTTTCTTTTCCCCTATAAATAGCTTGCTCAGCTGAATAGAAAAATCACACCTAAAACATAAAATTTTTCTATAAAAATTTTATGAGTTTTCTCTGAGAATAGTAAGGTTATTTTGAGTGTTTGAAAGCCAAAAGAAGTGTAGGAATTTTTCAAGTTGATCAACCTCATTTAAATCAATATACAGCCACGTGTTAAGGTAAAGAATATCATATTCTTTCATTTTATATTATTTAAACTTACTACGGTAAGGAATATCATATTCTTTCATTTTATATTATTTAAACTTACTACGGTAAGGGGTATCATTCTTTTCATCACCATAAATGGATATTATTTTCTTTCTTACTGGAAGAGATTATCATTCTTTGATTCTCGAAAATAATATCGTTTCTTTCTTACTCATAAGATGTGCCATTTATTTCCATGTATTAATTTGTGGGAATAACCTTACGGCGCGGATTACCGTCTGTTGGTGAATAACCTTTTGTATTCATTCCTTATTAATCTCTGAGAATAATCTTACGGCGCGGATTACCGCCTGTTTGGTGAATAACTCTTTGTATTCAAATTGATGGGAATAACCTTACGGCGCGGATTACCGCCTGTTGGTGAATAACCCTTTGTAATTATTTGTCTCTTGTGGAAATAATTTGTCTACACGAATTATTACATGACATTTTTATTCCATATTCATTTGTAATATCATTTTCTTTCATATTCGTAAATGTTATTATTTTCCTTTATACTCATAAGGGATACCATCTTTTTCATCTTCCATTATTCAAACTTACTATGATAAGGGATATTAATTTTTTTCACCTTTTGTTAATCAAACCTGCTACGGTAAGGGATATTATTTTTCTTCATACTCCTAAATCGAAACTTATTATGGAACTATTGCGTCTATAATTCCTGAAAATATTCCATAATAGTTGAACCTCATTATTTCAACTGAACCTTCCTATTTTCTGAACCTTTCTATTGAACTGTAACCGTTATTCTGAATTGTGGATCTTAAATATTATTTTTAAATTTCACTCCACATCATGTTAACAATTTGGACATTATTTGAATCTGCACAAAGTAAACTTCCGATACTTATTGTTTATCCTGTTTTTTCTGTTCATCATTCGTATCACTATTATTTGTATTAATATTCAAGAATCAAGTTGTTGTGAATATCTGTGGCCGGGGGCACAGATGCGATATAATTGTTGAACAGATGTTAGGTTAAAGGCGATATAATAGGTTAAAGGCGATACATCTGTTCGGTGTCTTTTATGGCACGTGGTGAAAGTTCTCTTTGGCACGTGGTGAAAGTTCTCTTTGGCCCGTAGTGCATAGATGAACTGTTGTTTTGTATGATTATGACCAAAGGCTGAATCTGGTATAATCATGACCGCTGGTGCTATATTGAATATCTTTGGCCCGTAGTGCAAAGATGAACTGTTGATTTGCAGGATTATGACTAGGAACTGTGAATTTTTATTATCATGACTAATGGTATTTCAGATGATAAAAGTTGATGATATTCTTAATAAAAAGAGAAGTGAGTGGACATTATAGTCTGCATTATTCTTCTAATAGATTGCACATTCCGCTGCTATTATTGATCTGAACATTGTTCAAGAATTTAACTGCAGTTTTTGATATAAACCTTGTAGTCTATTGTATTCTATCAAGAACTCAACTGTTGAAGGCTAATGATAATTTATTCGTCATTATCTTAGTCATGATATTTCTTACTGGCTATTTGAGATCACCCTTTCTTTTGTTCCATTGTTTTTCAACAGGAAATGAGAACGTAGCTGGATCTAGCCGGGGAATGGAGTGAGAGTCTGAGGGATAACTATTATAGTCTTCACGTATTGTAAAATAAGTGTAATAATAATAGTGAAGACTTAGTTGTGTATTATTATACACTGTACTGTTGAACGTTGTACTACTTTGTAATAATTTTGTTGTAGTCTTTTAACAACTCAAGTTTGGGTTGTGTGGGCCTAGATTTGGTATATGATACCGTTGGAGTTTGTCCACATATTCAATTATTCTCTTGAATGTGTATTTGTACAAAAAAAATTATCCAAAAGTATTTAATAATTTAGGCCGTCAAATAATACTTTCAATGTGAGAGAAAAAATAAGTTTCAAGATGTGTTAAATATGGAGGTAAGAATATTTAGTAAATTAGAATATTGTAAATCTAATATCTCTATTATTTATTTTGTATTTATAGTAATCACACATTCTCAATATGATTACAATTCTTAATAGAATCATATAGTAGAGATCCAATTAAAAAAAGTAATTATCATACAAATTAGTATTGAATATGGTAACTAGTTAGTATTTTAAGTGGCAATGCGATGATGAGCACAAGCCTATTAAGCTTAGGAGTCTTGTGTGAACATACTAAGCCTAATGGGTTGTGTAGGGATAAGACCAAATATAGGCAACCCATTTGTACTAACAAATACGCAGTCTAACATTATCGCACACTCTTTCAGCATATGAAGTGAGATGGAGGAATAGAGCAAAGATAAGGTTTTCGGAGCCCAAGGGGCTATATCGACTGAAGGCAAAGCCCATATTCAATCTGAACTTTGACGAACTCGAACACTATTAGTCAAACTCGAACATGTTCGTATAACATGATCGAATCAACACACATATGCGAGTTTGGATCGTTAATTGTTCACGAATAGTTTGTGAACATATTCGAATTCACGAACATAGTCGAATAACATCATGTTCACGAACATATAAACATTCACGAATACAAACTCATTCGCAAACAACTCGTGAACATATTCGAACTTAATCAAGTTCATGAATATTTAAATTTAAAAACATTAAACATGTAAAAAAAATACAATTCGAATTTGAGCATCTCACGAACCACTCGTGAACCAATCGAACTGAATCGAACCCAAACTGTTCGCAAACAAAATCAAACCGAACTACATGATTCGCGAACATGTTCGATCGGGCAATCGAATGCAATGTCATGTTCGAACTCAACTCGATAAGTTAATCAAACTAAAACTAAACATGTTCGTGAACGGTTTGATTCATTTGCAGGCCTAATCAAGATATTGGACAAAGTATATCAATTACCTAACATATTAATTATATTTTTTTAATATTTTATTTCATTTTATTATGGAGGCATATGATAGTTACTGTTAAATTCATAAAATATAAGTTAATATAAAAAATAAAATAAAAGTACAAAAATAAAATTTTGATTATATTTTTATGCTAAAGTTTAAGAAAACCATTAATCATTCTCGAATATATTAAAGTAAACAATATATTAATATTTTTAAAAATAAAATGATGAAAGAATCGCAATAAGTCAATAATCTAGTGATTCAGGTAAAGATGGTAGGGACGTTACTACTAAATTAATCGAACCAATTGTTCTTTAGTTGACCACAAGGGAACATGAATCTTGGGGTGTGCTGCTGCACATGTAGTGGGCCCAAATTTTCTTGTAAGATCCAGAGAATCTTGGATCGGCCAGTCTTTACAATATTTTTTTATTTTTATTATCGGAATCGTTAATTTTACAAGTTACCTTTCGTATAAATAATAAATACAGTCCATAAAAAAAAATCTTTAAAAATATTAAATTTTATTTATAAAAATATAAAATCTCTTTATTATTTATATCTATATTATAATATGATCATAGGTCATTTGGTATAAATGTATCACGTTTTTTTTTACGCTTATAAATTAAATTATATTAATATTTTATTATTTTTACATTATCTTTTTATTTAATTTTTTAAATTTTATAAAATTCTTATTTTACTCTGTATAATTTACATATGTATCGTGTGTATCATCGAATGCTAGTATAGTATTGAAACATGCATCACGTATGTCATCGAATGCAAGTATAGTATTGCAAGAATAATTTAAAAGATTCTTATTATTATAATATCCGAATTTGAAAGTTTAAATAAATGGACTTTTTGCCCAATAATTAAATCATATTTTCCTTCACAAATCCAAGCAGATGGGATATCGATCCAACCTTTAATCCTTATGTTTAACGTCTTTTCTTTGTTGACTTCGTTGAAAGAATTGTGCAAGACTTTTACCTTAAGGTAAATTTACTCTAATTACATATGTACAATTATCCACTAATGCTAGATGTAAAATAAAAAAATACTCGTAAAAGTAACTTACAAAATGACTGTATAACTCATAATATTTTAACTCTAAAAATAATTAATTTAATCATAAAAATTAAATTAAAATATTTATTTTGAAAATAAGAAAATAATTAAAAACTCTATTATTACGAGGATATAAAAACTTTATTCATTTTCAAGTAAAACACTAATACTGATAAGAGTTAGTGTACGGAAAAAATAGAAGAGCTCGCGTAGTACTTGTGCGTAGATTATGCATTAGCACATATAAGGCTGCAAACAAGTCGAGTCGATCTGAATTTTAAATTACTCGAATTCGACTCGTAAAGTTAAATTCATATTTGGATTCGAACTATATTTGAAAAACTTTATTCAGATTCGACTCGATTTGAATTTTTGTTACTCGAAATTGATTCGATTCGGATCGAATTATATTCAAATTACTCACAAACTTAAAATTCAATATCGAATTCAAGTCTCCACATAGTAACTAGTTTTATAATACATATAATTATTAATTGAATTTATTATTTTACTTTAAAATAAAAAAATATAATTATAATTACACTTTAAATATATAAAATTATAATTAAAATTATAAATAAAATAATAATAATAATAATAAATAATTATTCAAATTTTGTTTAATTCCGTATATATTATAAGAGAATGTATCGAGTATCTATTTGAACATGTATCAATCAATTATGTATTAGATCATGATTAAAAATTCGAATAGTTTGAATCTTAAACGAGTTGAGTATAACCTTATTCAGATTTTACTCGTATTTTTATTCAAACTAATTTGTGTGCTCAGATTTGAATCATATTATTAACGAATTCGAATCAAGCTCGAATCGAGTCTGAACTGTTTGGTTCGATTTGCAGTCTTAAGCACACATATCTGAAACTGAACGTTATTCAAAAATTTAAGATATAGGTTTAAGATTCATTCATTATCACTCAAATGTGATATTTTAACTCATTTGTGATTTTCAATAAGAATTAAACATTTTCTCTTCAATCACTGTGGAACAATCATGTGTTTTTGAAGAGGTTGTCAGTAATTAATTTTTGAATCATCATTGGGATGTCTTTGCGCATTTTGTGCATGTATACAATGCACTAACACATATGTTTAGAATCTAACTTAACCCAAAAATTTAAACTATTAAGTTTTAGAGTCATTCATGTATATTAGTTTTTCGCTTGTTCACTATTTTTTTTTATATGTGATTTCAGCTCACTTATCTTAATAGTTACGATGTTAAAAATTATGTCATTTTTTTTAATTAAAAACTTTATTAGGTATATAAATACATATTTTTTAAAGGTTATATATTAGGCACTGTACTAACTGAATCAATATATTAAAAATTTATATATTTGACAGTGTTACTGTGGGCAAAAAATTAATTTTTAGTTATTGTTAATGTTGAAAAAATATTTAGACAATAAATAATTTTGAAATGATGAAATTATTTATTTTAAATAAAAAAATTGTACGTTCGATACTTTTGACCTGAGAATTTCTTGAAACACTAACGAAACTATTTTTTAATTAAAGTATGTCACTGTAATTTTTAGTAACAGAAGACTGAAAGAAATTACAGAATTATCACTACTCCTAATTTTAAAAGGGAGTAAATTACGATGTTGAAAAATACTAATGCCTCCCTTCTAATACGCCTCACGAACCTGTTCTACTAAAGGATACTAAATTACCAAATGAAAGTAGGATAAAGTCTCTATTGTAGAGAGTTGAATTATTATTGTTGTTTGATGATGATTGTTGTGTGTTTATTCTTGTCGACCATGATGCATTTATAAAGTTACATCATCTCGGTAATCGGCAAAACTACAAGCCATGATCTTTTGACTTTATGAAAACGTTGGTAGTGGGGTGGTGGACATTAACGGCTTCAATTTGTTCTCTCCCTTTACTAAAATCACAGGTGGCATAATTGTATTGGTCCTACGATAAAATCAATAATGATACTTTTAATGAATGTTCTACAAATTTTTAATTTAAAAAGACATTTTAATCTTTCTCTTTTATTAATTTTTATTAATAAAAGATATCACTATTTTCACATATATTTATAATTTTTTTATATAATTTTTTTTCGAATGAAGGTGATAGAACCCACTTGAAGGCACAATTTTTACATGATTTTCAATTGTCCAACTTGAAGGCACAGGTTTTTAAATTTCATTTTTTTATACAATTATAATATATAAATGTTCTTACTAAAATTTTATGAGGCTCACTTGTTTAAGAGATATGACGCTTTTAAAATTTAATTCGACATAATTTAAGAGATTGAGGTGATTCGTATAAATTTTAAAAATCAAAAATCTTATAATGAGTAAAATATTTCTTTTGTTCCAAATTATAAAATCACTATTAAATTTTGAAAGTCAAATTGAGAGATTTTTATATTCAAAATTGAGATAATTTATTAACAATTATGAAATTATAAATTATACAATGAGTAATATTTTTTAGATAGTTTATAATAATTATATATTCAAAATGACGTCATTTTAATAAATATATATTATTTAAGAGAGGTATATTTTAGATCTGTTATTTATAAATATATATCTGAAATGAAATATATGTATATAAAGATCCTAAAAACATTGGTTAGAATTTATGAAGTATTTTATAGAGAGATAGATAAGATCTTGGTGAAAAGAGAGTTAGAGAGAGAGCAAGAAGAGAGAGGTGGGTGATGGTCTGAAAGTCTGAAACTAGTAAATGACTAAATGAGTTAACGAGAGTAATAGACTAATGAGTTTCTTGGAAAAAGAGTTGAGAAGAAAAAAAAATCAAAATAAATAAGATTGAAGATTAAATTTAGAACAAAAAATTCCTGTAACTTAATAAGTAGATATTCATTTTATGTGTTAATTTAGAGTAATAGTGTAGTGTGTATGAATATTTATAATCTATAATTATAACATTTAAATTATATTTATAACACTTATTAAATGATACATTTAAGATATATTGTAACACTATATAAAACTAAAATAAGGGGGGGGGGGGGGGGGGGAATAATGAGTTTTAAAGTATAGTTCATTAATAAATGAATGTTAATTTATTTATTTTTAATAAATACAATAATCAATGTTCTAAATTACAATTCAAATAAGTTTTCATTATTTTTGTAATCCTAAATTTCAAAATGAATGCTCTACTTATTAAAGTTTAAATGTCAATTAATAAGTTGATGTCCATTTTATGTATTTGGAGTAATACTGTAGTGTGTATGAATATTTATAATCTATAATTATAACATTTAAATGATATTTATAACACTTGTTAAATGATCCAAAAGTTATATTGTAATACTTTTTAAATGATATTTATAACATTTATAACACTTGTTAAATGATACATTTTATATATTTTAACTTTATAATAGTGAAAATTCATTACCTATACTTAAATCAATTTATTTCAGTTTATGAATTATTATAATAAAAGTGTTATTTCCTACTTTTTAGAAGTAAAATGACATATTTTAAAAATATTTTCTGAATGATAGTGAAAACTAATTATTATATGAGGAAGGTCACTTAAAAAAAATTATTTTACTTATATATATATAAGTTATTCGAATACGAATTTCGGATACGGATACAAATTCGGATATTCGATTTTGGATATCCGCCGAATATATTTATAGTCGGATGTTAAACGAATACGAATACATCTATATTCGTATTCGTATTCGTTTATTTGCGGATACTTTTAAACTGAAAATGGATATATCCATTTTTTTTTTCCGAATACGGATATGGACGAATACGAATTTTTCAATTACTATTTACAGCACTAGATTTGAGGTTTAACTCTCACTAGAAGCATTGTCTTTTAAAAATAATAATAATTTGCGGGCGGGGCGAGCCACCCGCGAGCCGGTCATCAAAAGCATTGTTTTTTTAAAATAATAATAATAATTTGCGCGCAGGCCAGGCCACCGGCGGGGGCGAGCTAAAATAACCTAACTTTTCATGAGTTGAAAAAATAAAGCCAGTGACCCAATTTTTTACGAACAAACCCAATCAGCCCACGGGCTCGATCCATTTTTGTCAAGTCTAATTTTAACATAAAGAAGAGCCATTTGGTATTCACTCAAGAAACTTATACTTCATTTGTCAAATTATAAAATTATTATTAATATTTAAAAATTAATTAAAAATATTCTTAAATTTAATAAAATTACTAAACACATTTTTTATAATTAATAGTTCTTTATGATTCTCTGTCACTTGATATTTAAAATTTTTTGAAATTAATTTTAAAAATTAATAATAATATTATATCTTGAAACAAAAATAATAGTATATCAATAATTGATACAATAAAAGGATATATGAATTGTGAAGGAACAATTAATATATATAAAAAATTAATATTTTTATAATAATTTTTAATATTTTTATACATAAAATTTACATAAAAATTAATTATATCACTTTATAATAATTAATATATAGATTTTATGTATAAAAATATCAAAAATTATTACAAAATATCAGTTTCCTATATATAGTAACAGATGCGAGTCACATTTATGATAGTCAACCCAGCATTAAAAGGTGAGCTTTTTCTTGTCAATTCTTATATACTGTTGATTATGACACTAGGGTGAAGTCTTTTTGGTGGGGTTAGTTTAACTTCTCCTTTGATTAGATTAAAAGTAATATTATAGTAGTACTTTTTTGACTCTGAATAAAAGGAAGAAAAAGGTTATAAAAATTTTTATAAAAGAACGAGTGAAATATAAATTTTATACATATTAAATAAAATTAAAATTAGAAAAAAAGAGTAAGTAAAATTTTAAATTTCTTTTTAGTGATTTCATAAGATTTATAAAGTGATGTATACATTTATTTTTTTATACTAATAAATTTTATTTAATGATATAATTATCCGTCATTTTATATATTTTATCTCATTTTTTTAAAGACAATTTTTTTTATACATTTGTTCATCCTTGCGAGGAGGGAAGAAGAGAGATATAAGTAGTAGCATACTCCCTCCGTTTAGTTTTGATTTTTTTTTTAAATTGACTATTTTAAAAAATTAGTTTTTATATTATTTTTGTCAAAATATAGGTGAAAAAATATCATAATCAAAATAAAGTATATATAATTACTACCGAATTTATATTTTATAATTTTTATATTTATTTAATTATTAATTTTAAAAATAATTAATTTAACTTAAAAAGTTAAAATTATACATTTAATTTGAGATAGAAAAAATATGTCGCAAGGACTATGCGTTTGAGTTATCTATTGACTATTAAGTATTAAGCGTATTTCAAGGCAAGGGTACGTTTAATTACTAAAGTTTAAAGCGTTTGTTAGTGTATTTGAAATCTTATAAAAAATGACGCAATATATTTAAATTTTAAATATTATATTTATAAATTATATTTAAAATAAAATATTTATATACGAATAAAATATTGAAATTCGTTTAAAACTTCCGAATACATCATAAACTGGTGAAATGTTATTGATGATTTTAAATACGAAACATCATGCCATCGTTTATTGACGGTGATTATAATGTCAGTCTTAATAATGTTTATTAAAGTTTATTTATAATATTGAGTCAATATATTTAGTAGAGATATTTTTAATATTAATTAATTTTGTAAGTCACTTATGTTTGTACTGACATTCCTTCAAAGTATATAGGGGTGTTTAAAAAAAAATAAAAAAAATACTAGTCCTTAAAAATCTTTAAGCATCCTAATTATCAACCCTTATTAGATAATTTATAAACTGTATGATTGTATTATAATTATTTAAATTAAAAAATATTTAAATTTATTTAAAAAAGTCAAAAGATGGACTTAGATTTAAAGAAAGGAAGGAAATATTAGTAATTTAATCAGAGCACTTCTCCCCTAGTTTTCAAAGTGGTAATGATCCTTCTATGTGATTTTAAAGAATGAAGATATCAAGACTGTGTCGAAAGATCATGTGATTGTCAATTAGAGCAACATAAACCCTCACTTATAATAACAAAATAAAGAAAAACCTATAATACAATAAATATTTATTGTACCATGAGAAAAAGGACAATGGGAAATTTAGAACATGTTCGTGGAGTAAAAACATTTTCAAATTAAATTTTAAAAAATTCTAGTACTTGACGACCCTTTAAAAGTGCTTTAGTGAGTAGAGGATTTTGATAGTGGGAATTAATATTTTCGTAAGTTAATTTAATTTTTTCTCAGTGAGTCCTATTTGATCTTGAAGAAATATCACATTATCTTGTAAAAATATTAATTTTTAATATGAGAATTGATATTTTCGTAAGTTAATTTGATATTTCGGCAAGTGGATTCTATTTAATTTTAATTTTATAAAAATATCAAATTAGTTTATAAAAATATCAATTCTCTTAATTTTTTAATTTTTTTTTATGCTTTTAATCGAAACGTTTTTTACTTAAGAAAAATGTGGTAATTTGGGGTTAAATTGTTTTAAAAAATAAAATTAAAAAGACATGCGACACACCTTTGTATAATTTTTTCTTTACTTTTTTTAAAACAATTTTACAATTATATAATCAAACAATATTTCAATTTTCTTATTCATGTACTTTTATGAAAGTTATAAATTCCAAAGCGCTTTATCTCACTGTTTGGAAGAAGAATACCAACAATGACTCATATAATAAGATAAAAATAGTATTACTTGTCCCAATTATTCTTTAGTGGTGACCCCACAAGGAAACCGCCAAACCAGAATCTTGTGGTTCGCTGCAAACGGAGCCAATTTCCATGTAGATGATCTACGGAATCTTGGACCGGCCGGTCTATCGCCATTAGAATCTTTTTTTTTATTAAATTATTCAGCTAAAGGATTCGAATTGATTTTTATATTATCAATTTGAAAGCATAAGTTGACTCTTTCAGCTTGATTTAATCTGAAAAAGTCAATTTATGCTTCCAAATTGATAATAGAAAAATAAAGATGAATTCTTTAAGCTGCATAATTTAATAAAAAAAATAGATTTAATCTAATAATCAAGTTAACTATTTCTCGATAAAGATTAACCATTTTTATAGAAAGTTTTTATTTTTATTTTTATTTATAATAATATAAAATTTTAAAATATTTTATAATTTGTCATTATAATTCCAGTATCACTTATTACTACTAATACCTAAACATGCAACTAATTAAATTGAATTTTTGAATGCGCTTATTTATTTATTTATTATTTTTAAATGGATGGAGTGTTATTCGTATTTTTTTTATCATGTGTTGTCTGGAATTGAGTTGGATACGATTCCGTGATGTGTATTCTGAATTATTAATTTTTTTAATTTATATTTTAGTGAATAAAAAAAAAAAGGACTTGAAACGTGAAGGAAAAATCACTCTCTGGTTAGAAAACATAATTAATAGTATTAATTAGTAAAATTAAAAGACATAAAAATGCATTAATTTAGTTTATGTATACGTTGTACCATATGATTATTTTATATTACAAATATTTAAACAAAAATTATAATCACATAACAATGCCAAAGTTCTTATATAAATAAGAGAATAAGAAAAAAGATCGACAATATGAATAAACACATACAACTCCATAATAACGTATAATCAGGTTATTTTTAATATAGTTTCGCTTACTTTTAAAATATATAGCCCCCCTCCAAACCTATATTAAAATGATGAATAATAGCAGTGAGTTTTATAATAATTAATAAAATACCAACTCTCACCATAAATTCTTAACAAAATTACTTCCACATATATGGTCAAGCATGAAGTATCCGTTCATCACCTTAAATACTAAGACTCGTATTATTGGCTCTAGTGTTAATGTTTGGGCTTTTAAATGTTTGTTTTGGGTTTAGTAGGTCCAAACGAAGTTCAAGCCTTTAAAGTCCAACTTGATCGCCAAGTCATTTATTCCCTATATACTTTATTGTTCTACTTTGGGAAGGTAAAAATAGAGACGAATACCAGCCTGGTCCGGCTTGGCTCATTTATAGCTCTAACAATAAATGATTGAATAGTTAGAATAAATTTATTTTGTATAACATTTTTGTGTGATGCATAAGAATCCTAGGTGTTATTGTTTCCTATATACTTTATTGTTCTCATTTTAACTGTTTGACGTTTGCTCCATATGCTAATGGAAATGAATCGACTTGTTCGCGAACAAAATTGAGTTCGATTCTTTTAAATCCCTCTCGACTCGACTCCAATTCGTTTATCAAATCGAGCTCGAGCAAGAAATTGTGTTAATTTAATTAAACGAACGGGTTCTAATTATATTATGTTCGACTCGAGCTTCGTTATTTTAAATTCGACTTGTCAAATCTTGACTTGAACTTGTTTTAAGCTCGACTATTTAAAATTAACTTAGCTAAAATAACTATTTTACATATATATAAAAATTATTAATTAATAACTATTTAAATTTTATTTAACTCGACTCAAGCTCGATTAGGCTCAACTTTATAAAATGAGCCAAATTCAAAAAGCATATTGAAACCTCTTAAAAGCTCAACTTGACTTGTAAGTTTTAATTGAGATCAAACTCAAACTCGACAAATAAAAGCTTGACTCGAATTGGCACGGGACGTTAAGAGCCCTACTTTACATCAACCACATTATACTTGGTGGAGTTTAGTTCCAATGAGAATATGGATAGAGAACAAATTTGGAGGGCAGTGATCTGTTTATGTAAGAGTTATTTTTGTTCCGCTTTAGTAGTTTGAAAGCCTATGTACACTTTTGCATAGATTTGTGGGTTATAAAAATAAAAATTATAAATCTTTTGGTTCAATTTTTATTTTTACGAAAAAACAACAAAATTATTTCGCAAATTAAAAGGAAAAAAGATTCATGTAGCTTGATCATCTCCATTGATGATTTTGATAAAAACATAACGTACCTCTCCTAAAATGATCGATTCAGCTGTTACAATTAGGTAATTTTACTAATTATTTTTTTTAAAATTAATAAGTTGTTGTCGTGATTCATGGTTTAGGAGGCCTAAGTAAGGGGCAATTAATTAATGATCAATGATAAGATCGTGAAACGTGGCACTCTATTTAAAGAGAAATTATTCCATATTCTTAGAACATGATAAATAATTTGTTCTCCCTTCACATGTATGTAAGTCCCCTTTCAGTTCTACCACAGATGGTCTCATATGTATTTGAGAGGAAATAGCATACTATTCACCATGTTCCAGGAGTATGAAATAATTTTTCCTATTTAAGTCAACACACTAATTAATGGTATTCTTTTCGGTTGTTATTTTGTAGTAATTTTTGAAAATTGATATTTTCACATAATTTTTTCATATAAAAAGTGTCGTTATAGGTCTATAACGACGGTTTTGATCGTCGTTATAAGTTTATAACGACAGTTTAAATGTAAAAATATCAAAAAATTATATAAAAATATCACTTCCCTAATTTTTAAGTTGTTTAATTATAAATTTATATCGCAGTCCTTATTAATTTTCATTATTTAGAATTTCAAGAAATCCCTCATCTTAGACGTTATGGGCGAATAGCCAATACCTCGCATGGATTCATGTACCCCTACTCTTTAGTTTCACATTACTTATTAAAGTCCGAATAATGCAAGTCGAAAATAAAAATAATAATAATAATAAAAAAAAATACTCCCTCCCTACTATAAAATAGGTCTTATTTATTTATTTAAAAAAATTATTTTTTTTGTGATAATAATATAAAATAACACAATATTATAATGTTTGTCAAAACAATATCATTATTATACAACACTAATAAATTAATAACTTATTATTTTTAAAATTATAAATAAAATAAAATATATTCGCAAAGCTTATAAATAGGATTTTTTTTTGGGTGAAACAAAGGGGGTATTAAAAATACGGCTCTAATTAGATACGGTAATTTTCACCAAGGTTGGAGTACACAAATTGGAGAATTTGTATAATTTGTTAAGATAAAGAAATTGACATAGTGGATTTTAGAATATTTTATTATTTTATATTATTATTATTAAAAGATAAATTTATTCTATAAAAATAAGATAATATTTTTTTTAACAGATTGAGCGGAGAGCGTTGGACCGACACGTAGAGCCATGCTTTCGACACCTCCGCTGGATTTATTTGCGAAGATAAAATGCGTTGGACCCAAAACATAAAGGCCATGCTGTGCAAACCTCCACCAGACATTTGAATCGATTAACCGAAGGTAAGGGCCAAGTGCAAATATCTAGGCAATAAATTACTAGAACTCTAGATTTAGTCTTTTACCAACTGCTCCCTCCGTTTTAAATTCTAAGATTTATATTATTTTTTATTAAGATTCTTTATAGTAATGTACAATATTTAGTAATAAATTATAAGATTAGTATATAAATAAAATAATTACAAAAAGAGTGTAATAATAATAAATTAATTACATCACATATCTTTAAAATACTGAAAAGAAGGTCCGACAGTTATCATTATCTTACATTCCATACAAATCGAACAAACTTAACAAATCACTCAATAACTTAAGCAACTTGATATAGAGCGCTCTGTAAACCAGCAACATAAAGAAGCTCTGCAAATCACTCCATTCTCGATACGGAAAGAAATCAGATGTCCTAATGTCCAGTCTCAAATTTCGTAATCCCTCCATTGTCGATACGGATCATAGTCGTGGTTGATGCAGTTGATGCTCGAAATAAGGAGCCATATGTTTTTTTTTACCTTTTTTGTTAATTGAATTCGTCTTGAAGTTTGATTTTCAATTTTTGGCTACATAGATCTGCCACAGGTCATAATACGCATTGATTTGGTTATAAGCAAAATGCATACAATTTGTTTCAATTGGTTCGGTTAAATTTGTTTAATTCGGTTACCTTTATAGAAACATCACCATTCTAATAATTGCTAACTAATATTAACAATTAGTAAATAAAGGAAAATAATCTAGTTACCTTTATATAACTATTTAGTTACCTAGTTGTAATTGTTCAGTACTTAATTGGTAACAACATCACGAGACGCATGGATTTGATTATGAGAGTAATGCATACAATGTGATTCATTATAATGGTAACCAATTATATACATTTTGGTTACTGTCATATAAGTATTTGGTTACTTTAGTTTACTTGTTGAGTATTTAAATGGTCTCCAGTTCATGTTTCATATTTGATTTGATTATAAGGTAGAAAATAATGTGTTTCGTATTTGTGGTTACCAATTAGCTATATTTTAGATACAACATACTGTTGATATGGTTAGCATCGACAGTAATGTGTTTTCGGTTCTGCTACAATTTTTTGTTTTGTTTTAATACATATATTTTGGTTACTGTCGTATAAGTACTTAGTTACTTAGTTTTACTTGTTTAGTATTTATATGGTCCACATGTCAAGATACATATTGATTTGATTATGAGCTGAATGTAAAAACAATGTAGTTCATTTTTTGTGGTTACCAAAGTAGCTATATTTTAGTTACCACATACTATTGATATGGTTACCATTCACAGTAGTGTATTTTTCGTAATGCGCCAATTTTATTTTATTTTTCTAAAATATATTTTGGTTACTGTTGTATAAATATTTGGTTACTTATGTTTACTAGTTATGTATTTAAATGGTCTCCATTTTATGATACACATTGTTCTGAATATAAGTTGAATTCAAACACTGTGTTTCATATTTATGGTTATCAATTAGCTATATTTTGGTTACTATATTTTATTGGTTTGGTTACCATCCACATTAGTGTGTTTTTTAAATTAACTCAGTTACCAGATGATGGAGATGATTCCAGTTGTACTTTATTTCAACGGAACGTGGTCTGACAGTAACCAATACAACAATTTTGAAGTTACGGGCCTAATAGTCCCATTAACTTATTCATTTTTAGAAATGAAGAACTTGGTATGCAGTTCAATAATGGAAGACACCAACACAACAAAATTGTCATTCAAATTTCAGATGAAAAATGACATTCCCCCAATCAGTATCTCAAATGAAGCAACCTTCAGATTCTATATGGAAGTGAGTAGAAAATCAGATGAACAAGGCAAATATCCACTAATTATAGAGGAGATATACAACAATGAAGGCAATACAATCTTACAAAACTTGAGAAGTGTAGAAGAAAATGTAAGGCCAATCAGTTCGACGCAATGGAATTCAGATCTTATACCACTGGCAACACAAGATTACAACATTGGAACACAATATGCTAAGCAGCTTGCCATTGAAGCTATTGAACAAGAAAAAGACAAACAACAAGACAAAGCCTACATAGAAGGACAACATGATGATGTCATATCAAATCCGAATGAATATGAAGTAAAAGTACATCAAACTTACAAAGACAAAAAAATCCTAACACAAGCAATAAGACTACATTCAATCAGGCAACGGCGACAACACAAGGTTCAAAGAGCAAGTGGTAGAGACTTTGTGCTAGTATGCTTAGAGGATGAAAAGTGCAATTGGAAGTTGAGAGCATCAAAATTTCGAAAAACCAGTATGTTCAAGGTGAGAGAATTCAATAATATCCACACTTGTTCATCGGACATAATGCTGGGAGATCATAGACAAACAAATAGTGAGTTAGTTAGTGAATGCATAATGCATAGATTAACAAATCTGAAGAAAATATACACACCAACAGATATTTTGGAGGACATGATGACAGAGTATAATGTGTCTATCTCTTACCAAAAAGCATGGAGATCAAAGCAGAAAGCATTGGAAAAAGTAAGAGGAAATCCACACGATTACTCGTCGATCCCTTCATGGTTGCACGTGTTGAAGAGAACAAATCCAGGTAACGGTTGCAAACTGTCCTTAAAGTTCTAATAAATAATTGGTAACCCAATTTACTAATACTGGTTACTTGTGTATGAAGGTTTGACTACTAACTGGATTATTAAACAAAATATACTAAACAGTGATTTTTTTATCAGTGGTTAATATATACATAACAGGTTACTCTTAAATGGCAATCTGGACATCATACACAACATATAGAAATATTCAATGCTAATTAATTGACTACCAGTAACCATACAAATTGTTACCCTAATATATAAGTGTGAATAACAACTACTCCATACAATTATATTGACATTACTAAAATTTATATTAGGTACAATCACAGCCATGGAGTTAGAAACAAATGGACGTTTCAAGTATCTATTCTTTGCAATAGGAGCCTCAATTGAAGTATGGCATCATTGTTTCCCAATCATTGTAATTGACGACACATTCATACAATCAACGTACGGGGGGACACTCCTAATAGCAAGCACCCAGGACGCAAACAGAAACATTGTTCCAATTGCTTTTGCAGTGGCTGACAGTGAAAATGAACTATCTTAGAGATAGTTTTTCGTCAATTTGACAAAGGCTTGTAGAGTAAGAGAAGGATAATGCATTGTTTCAGATAGACATGAAGCCATTGTACAGGGACTGAACTTTGTGTTCCCTGAAGTCATGCATGGTTCATGAACATATCATGTTTTGAAAAACATAAAAAACAAATTCAAAAAGAAAGGAGAAGAAGTCAAAAAAGCATACAACGGGACTTTTAGAGCTTATACTATTGAAGAATTCGGTAGACACATAGCTGTATTTGATGCAATTGATGCTCGAATAAGGACATATTTGGAGGAAGATGTTAAGTTAGAGAAGTGCATAAGGCTCTATGGCACTATAAGCAGGTATTCAACCATGACTTCAAACACAGCCGAATCTATCAACAATACAATCAAAGGAATCAGGGAACTTCCAGTTACAACAATGGTGGAATGCCTCCGTTTTATGGTTCAAAGATGATATTTCACAAACCAACAAGAAGCTATATTAACATTCACTACCCTTTCCACAACAGCTGAGAGAACACTGCAATCTAATATCATTGAATCAAAGAAACTTAAGGTCAGTAATGTACCTTTTAAATTATTAAATGCATGTATGCCATAAGTTGCATTTGCATTTTATGGAAACCTCTACAGTCAAATTTCTTGTTACATGTAGATGCTGAAAAATTAACTAACATTTGAAATTTTACTTCAGTTATTCAGAATTAAAGAAAAAGATGATTATATATACTAACTACATCTTTAAATTGTGTGCCAGGTTGAGACATCAAACTTATTAATTTTTACTGTTTACGATGTCAACAAACACTTTATTGTGGACATAGAACAAAGGACATGCACTTGCCATAAATTTCAGTACCACGAGATGCCTTGTCCACACGTGGCTGCTGTTATCAGCAAAACGAATTTGAGCTGTTATGAATTTTGCTCAAAAAACTATTCAAAAACAACTTTGGTAAACACTTATTCAGCTTCCATCCTGCCATTAGACGACAAAGAGAACTGGGATATGCCAGAAGAAATGAGAAACATATGTGTAAAACCACCAAATACAAGAAGACCAGCGGGAAGACCAAAGGTAGGGAGGTACAAGCATGGATCTGAAAACAACAACCTAAAATACACCACCTACTGTTACTGTAGCAACCGCTACAGTAACTCACTTCGGTCGCCCTTTGTAATATTATATATAAAGGGCGACCCTTAGGTGTATCCAATAGCTGCAAAAAAACCAGGTTTAATTCCCACCACCTAAAGGGTGGGTTTATAGGAATCGACCCTCCTGATCACGAATCTGAATTTTAATAATTTTTTTGAGGACGAACACACCTCCTAATTTTCGATTTTCTGCGAAAAACCAATTCTGAAGGGATTTTTTATTTTTTCTGATTTTTGTAAACCTATGCTCCAGACGTCCAAAAATCGTGATTTTTGGATATGATGTGAAGAATCAAGTCTACTATGACATATAATTTTTTCAGAATTTTTGGATCAAGAGGCTATTTTTAACGATTTTATTAAGCTAAACATATGCATTAATTCGGGGGTAATGCAAGTGGTGGGGCCCGCTGTCACATCAAGAAAAGATTCCCTCTGCACCAACATAAAAGCGCCACGTGTCCCAAAATCTACAAGAACTCACTCCAATACTCCAGGTCACTTCGGAGCACGGAGTGACTTACGCCAATACCCAGGGGCACTTTCGTAATTACGAAAAAAGTACGGAACTCCAGCAAGAACAGTATTTCATCTCCAGACCATATTACGCAGCAAAAATTAAATATAAAAAATATTTAATTTATGTACGGAAAATAGATGTCCCAGAATTAATAAATACAATAAAAAGAAATCATCATTACCAGCAATATAAAAATATTTCCTAAAAATATTGACCTGCAAAAAAACAATAAAAAAAATAAATAATATTTTTTTTATTTTAAACAGAAATTCTCTTCCACCCGAACAACAACAGTGTTTCTTAAACCCAGATTCCGATCATCGGAACTATAGGCCGGAATAGTGTCACCGGAATCTGGAAAAAAAAGGCAATTTAGTTGGACTTTTAATATTCCAACCCGACCCATAGGTATATGGGTCTTAAATTGTACAAATAAATACAAGTATATATTTATTTGTTACACATAAATAAATAAAAAATGAAAAAAAATGAAAAAAAAGTCTATAACACGCAGTAACTGCCAGCAACCCCAGAATAAATAATATTTTTGCAGGTCAATATTGCTGGTAATGATGATTTCTTTTTATTGTATTTATTAATTCTGGGACATCTATTTTCCGTACATAAATTAAATATTTTTTATATTTAATTTTTGCTATGTAATATGGTCTGGAGATGAAATACTGTTCTTGCTGGAGTTCCGTACTTTTTTCGTAATTACGAAAGTGCCCCTGGGTATTGGCGTAAGTCACTCCGTGCTCCGAAGTGACCTGGAGTATTGGAGTGAGTTCCTGTAGATTTTGGGACACGTGGCGCTTTTATATTGGTGCAGAGGGAATCTTTTCTTGATGTGACAGCGGGCCCCACCACTTGCATTACCCCCGAATTAATGCATATGTTTAGCTTAATAAAATCGTTAAAAATAGCCTCTTGATCCAAAAATTCTGAAAAAATTATATGTCATAGTAGACTTGATTCTTCACATCATATCCAAAAATCACGATTTTTGGAGGTCTGGAGCATAGGTTTACAAAAATCAGAAAAAATAAAAAATCCCTTCAGAATTGGTTTTTCTCAGAAAATCGAAAATTAGGAGGTGTGTTCGTCCTCAAAAAAATTATTAAAATTCAGATTCGTGATCAGGAGGGTCGATTCCTATAAACCCACCCTTTAGGTGGTGGGAATTAAACCTGGTTTTTTTGCAGCTATTGGATACACCTAAGGGTCGCCCTTTATATATAATATTACAAATGGCGACCGAAGTGAGTTACTGTAGCGGTTGCTACAGTAAAAGTAGGTGGTGTATTTTAGGTGGGCTTGGAAAATGTGGCTAGAAAAAAAAACTTTAGTTTTTTTGGGTGAGTGTAGTAGGATGAGGTAAGCGCAGCTGCGCTTACTCTCTTGTAAGGTGTGTTTTTGAAAATTTTGTAACAGGAAAGGTGGTGGATTGATAAGGTGGAAATAAAGGTGTTTATTTCCCAAAAGGTGTGCTCTAGCAAAGACTGGTGGTTTATCTGGTGGAAAATAACAAATATTATTTATTCTGGGGTTGCTGGCAGTTACTGCGTGTTATAGATTTTTTTTTCATTTTTTTTCATTTTTTATTTATTTATGTGTAACAAATAAATATATACTTGTATTTATTTGTACAATTTAAGACCCATATACCTATGGGTCGGGTTGGAATATTAAAAGTCCAACTAAATTGCCTTTTTTTTCCAGATTCCGGTGACACTATTCCGGCCTATAGTTCCGATGATCGGAATCTGGGTTTAAGAAACACTGTTGTTGTTCGGGTGGAAGAGAATTTCTGTTTAAAATAAAAAAATATTATTTATTTTTTTTATTGTTTTTTTGCAGGTCAATATTTTTAGGAAATATTTTTATATTGCTGGTAATGATGATTTCTTTTTATTGTATTTATTAATTCTGGGACATCTATTTTCCGTACATAAATTAAATATTTTTTATATTTAATTTTTGCTGCGTAATATGGTCTGGAGATGAAATACTGTTCTTGCTGGAGTTCCGTACTTTTTTCGTAATTACGAAAGTGCCCCTGGGTATTGGCGTAAGTCACTCCGTGCTCCGAAGTGACCTGGAGTATTGGAGTGAGTTCCTGTAGATTTTGGGACACGTGGCGCTTTTATGTTGGTGCAGAGGGAATCTTTTCTTGATGTGACAGCGGGCCCCACCACTTGCATTACCCCCGAATTAATGCATATGTTTAGCTTAATAAAATCGTTAAAAATAGCCTCTTGATCCAAAAATTCTGAAAAAATTATATGTCATAGTAGACTTGATTCTTCACATCATATCCAAAAATCACGATTTTTGGAGGTCTGGAGCATAGGTTTACAAAAATCAGAAAAAATAAAAAATCCCTTCAGAATTGGTTTTTCGCAGAAAATCGAAAATTAGGAGGTGTGTTCGTCCTCAAAAAAATTATTAAAAATCAGAATCGTGATCAGGAGGGTCGATTCCTATAAACCCACCCTTTAGGTGGTGGGAATTAAACCTGGTTTTTTTGCAGCTATTGGATACACCTAAGGGTCGCCCTTTATATATAATATTACAAAGGGCGACCGAAGTGAGTTACTGTAGCGGTTGCTACAGTAAAAGTAGGTGGTGTATTTTAGGTTGGCTTGGAAAATGTGGCAAGAAAAAAAAACTTTAGTTTTTTTGGGTGAGTGTAGTAGGATGAGGTAAGCGCAGCTGCGCTTACTCTCTTGTAAGGTGTGTTTTTGGAAATTTTGTAACAGGAAAGGTGGTGGATTGATATGGTGGAAATAAAGGTGTTTATTTCCCAAAAGGTGTGCTCTAGCAAAGACTGGTGGTTTATCTGGTGGAAAATAACAAATATTATTTATTCTGGGGTTGCTGGCAGTTACTGCGTGTTACAGAATTTTTTTTCATTTTTTATTTATTTATGTGTAACAAATAAATATATACTTGTATTTATTTGTACAATTTAAGACCCATATACCTATGGGTCGGGTTGGAATATTAAAAGTCCAACTAAATTGCCTTTTTTTTCTAGATTCCGGTGACACTATTCCGGCCTATAGTTCCGATGATCGGAATCTGGGTTTAAGAAACACTGTTGTTGTTCGGGTGGAAGAGAATTTCTGTTTAAAATAAAAAAATATTATTTATTTTTTTTTATTGTTTTTTTGCAGGTCAATATTTTTAGAAAATATTTTTATATTGCTGGTAATGATGATTTCTTTTTATTGTATTTATTAATTCTGGGACATCTATTTTCCGTACATAAATTAAATATTTTTTATATTTAATTTTTGCTGCGTAATATGGTCTGGAGATGAAATACTGTTCTTGCTGGAGTTCCGTACTTTTTTCGTAATTACGAAAGTGCCCCTGAGTATTGGCGTAAGTCACTCCGTGCTCTGAAGTGACCTGGAGTATTGGAGTGAGTTCCTGTAGATTTTGGGACACGTGGCGCTTTTATGTTGGTGCAGAGGGAATCTTTTCTTGATGTGACAGCGGGCCCCACCACTTGCATTACCCCCGAATTAATGCATATGTTTAGCTTAATAAAATCGTTAAAAATAGCCTCTTGATCCAAAAATTCTGAAAAAATTATATGTCATAGTAGACTTGATTCTTCACATCATATCCAAAAATCACGATTTTTGGAGGTCTGGAGCATAGGTTTACAAAAATCAAAAAAAATAAAAAATCCCTTCAGAATTGGTTTTTCGCAGAAAATTGAAAATTAGGAGGTGTGTTCGTTCTCAAAAAAATTATTAAAATTCAGATTCGTGATCAGGAGTGTCGATTCCTATAAACCCACCCTTTAGGTGGTGGGAATTAAACCTGGTTTTTTTTGCAGCTATTGGATACACCTAAGGGTCGCCCTTTATATATAATATTACAAAGGGCGACCGAAGTGAGTTACTGTAGCGGTTGCTACAGTAAAAGTAGGTGGTGTATTTTAGGTTGGCTTGGAAAATGTGGCAAGAAAAAAAAACTTTAGTTTTTTTGGGTGAGTGTAGTAGGATGAGGTAAGCTCAGCTGCGCTTACTCTCTTGTAAGGTGTGTTTTTGGAAATTTTGTAACAGGAAAGGTGGTGGATTGATATCGTGGAAATAAAGGTGTTTATTTCCCAAAAGGTGTGCTCTAGCAAAGACTGGTGGTTTATCTGGTGGAAAATAACAAATATTATTTATTCTGGGGTTGCTGGCAGTTACTGCGTGTTATAGATTTTTTTTTCATTTTTTTTCATTTTTTATTTATTTATGTATAACAAATAAATATATACTTGTATTTATTTGTACAATTTAAGACCCATATACCTATGGGTCGGGTTGGAATATTAAAAGTCCAACTAAATTGCCTTTTTTTTCCAGATTCCGGTGACACTATTCCGGCCTATAGTTCCGATGATCGGAATCTGGGTTTAAGAAACACTGTTGTTGTTCGGGTGGAAGAGAATTTCTGTTTAAAATAAAAAAATATTATTTATTTTTTTTATTGTTTTTTTGCAGGTCAATATTTTTAGGAAATATTTTTATATTGCTGGTAATGATGATTTCTTTTTATTGTATTTATTAATTCTGGGACATCTATTTTTCGTACATAAATTAAATATTTTTTATATTTAATTTTTGCTGCGTAATATGGTCTGGAGATGAAATACTGTTCTTGCTGGAGTTCCGTACTTTTTTCGTAATTACGAAAGTGCCCCTGGGTATTGGCGTAAGTCACTCCGTGCTCCGAAGTGACCTGGAGTATTGGAGTGAGTTCCTGTAGATTTTGGGACACGTGGCGCTTTTATGTTGGTGCAGAGGGAATCTTTTCTTGATGTGACAGCGGGCCCCACCACTTGCATTACCCCCGAATTAATGCATATGTTTAGCTTAATAAAATCGTTAAAAATAACCTCTTGATCCAAAAATTCTGAAAAAATTATATGTCATAGTAGACTTGATTCTTCACATCATATCCAAAAATCACGATTTTTGGAGCTCTGGAGCATAGGTTTACAAAAATCAGAAAAAATAAAAAATCCCTTCAGAATTGGTTTTTCTCAGAAAATCGAAAATTAGGAGGTGTGTTCGTCCTCAAAAAAATTATTAAAATTCAGATTCGTGATCAGGAGGGTCGATTCCTATAAACCCACCCTTTAGGTGGTGGGAATTAAACCTGGTTTTTTTGCAGCTATTGGATACACCTAAGGGTCGCCCTTTATATATAATATTACAAAGGGCGACCGAAGTGAGTTACTGTAGCGGTTGCTACAGTAAAAGTAGGTGGTGTATTTTAGGTTGGCTTGGAAAATGTGGCAAGAAAAAAAAACTTTAGTTTTTTTGGGTGAGTGTAGTAGGATGAGGTAAGCGCAGCTGCGCTTACTCTCTTGTAAGGTGTGTTTTTGAAAATTTTGTAACAGGAAAGGTGGTGGATTGATATGGTGGAAATAAAGGTGTTTATTTCCCAAAAGGTGTGCTCTAGCAAAGACTGGTGGTTTATCTGGTGGAAAATAACAAATATTATTTATTCTGGGGTTGCTGGCAGTTACTGCGTGTTACAAAATTTTTTTTCATTTTTTATTTATTTATGTGCAACAAATAAATATATACTTGTATTTATTTGTACAATTTAAGACCCATATACCTATGGGTCGGGTTGGAATATTAAAAGTCCAACTAAATTGCCTTTTTTTTTCCAGATTCCGGTGACACTATTCCAGCCTATAGTTCCGATGATCGGAATCTGGGTTTAAGAAACACTGTTGTTGTTCGGGTGGAAGAGAATTTCTGTTTAAAATAAAAAAATATTATTTATTTTTTTTATTATTTTTTTGCAGATCAATATTTTTAGGAAATATTTTTATATTGCTGGTAATGATGATTTCTTTTTATTGTATTTATTAATTCTGGGACATCTATTTTCCGTACATAAATTAAATATTTTTTATATTTAATTTTTGCTGCGTAATATGGTCTGGAGATGAAATACTGTTCTTGCTGGAGTTCCGTACTTTTTTCGTAATTACGAAAGTGCCCCTGGGTATTGGCGTAAGTCACTCCGTGCTCCGAAGTGACCTGGAGTATTGGAGTGAGTTCCTGTAGATTTTGGGACACGTGGCGCTTTTATGTTGGTGCAGAGGGAATCTTTTCTTGATGTGACAGCGGACCCCACCACTTGCATTACCCCCGAATTAATGCATATGTTTAGCTTAATAAAATCGTTAAAAATAGCCTCTTGATCCAAAAATTCTGAAAAAATTATATGTCATAGTAGACTTGATTCTACACATCATATCCAAAAATCACGATTTTTGGAGGTCTGGAGCATAGGTTTACAAAAATCAGAAAAAATAAAAAATCCATTCAGAATTGGTTTTTCGCAGAAAATCGAAAATTAGGAGGTGTGTTCGTCCTCAAAAAAATTATTAAAATTCAGATTCGTGATCAGGAGGGTCGATTCCTATAAACCCACCCTTTAGGTGGTGGGAATTAAACCTGGTTTTTTTGCAGCTATTGGATACACCTAAGGGCCGCCCTTTATATATAATATTACAAAGGGCGACCGAAGTGAGTTACTGTAGCGGTTGCTACAGTAAAAGTAGGTGGTGTATTTTAGGTTGGCTTGGAAAATGTGGCAAGAAAAAAAAACTTTAGTTTTTTTGGGTGAGTGTAGTAGGATGAGGTAAGCTCAGCTGCGCTTACTCTCTTGTAAGGTGTGTTTTTGGAAATTTTGTAACAGGAAAGGTGGTGGATTGATATGGTGGAAATAAAGGTGTTTATTTCCCAAAAGGTGTGCTCTAGCAAAGACTGGTGGTTTATCTGGTGGAAAATAACAAATATTATTTATTCTGGGGTTGCTGGCAGTTACTGCGTGTTACAGAATTTTTTTTCATTTTTTATTTATTTATGTGTAACAAATAAATATATACTTGTATTTATTTGTACAATTTAAGACCCATATACCTATGGGTCGGGTTGGAATATTAAAAGTCCAACTAAATTGCCATTTTTTTTCCAGATTCCGGTGACACTATTCCGGCCTATAGTTCCGATGATCGGAATCTGGGTTTAAGAAACACTGTTGTTGTTCGGGTGGAAGAGAATTTCTGTTTAAAATAAAAAAATATTATTTATTTTTTTTATTGTTTTTTTGCAGGTCAATATTTTTAGGAAATATTTTTATATTGCTGGTAATGATGATTTCTTTTTATTGTATTTATTAATTCTGGGACATCTATTTTTCGTACATAAATTAAATATTTTTTATATTTAATTTTTTCTGCGTAATATGGTCTGGAGATGAAATACTGTTCTTGCTGGAGTTCCGTACTTTTTTCGTAATTACGAAAGTGCCCCTGGGTATTGGCGTAAGTCACTCCGTGCTCCGAAGTGACCTGGAGTATTGGAGTGAGTTCCTGTAGATTTTGGGACACGTGGCGCTTTTATGTTGGTGCAGAGGGAATCTTTTCTTGATGTGACAGCGGGCCCCACCACTTGCATTACCCCCGAATTAATGCATATGTTTAGCTTAATAAAATCGTTAAAAATAGCCTCTTGATCCAAAAATTCTGAAAAAATTATATGTCATAGTAGACTTGATTCTTCACATCATATCCAAAAATCACGATTTTTGAAGGTCTGGAGCATAGGTTTACAAAAATCAGAAAAAATAAAAAATCCCTTCAGAATTGGTTTTTCTCAGAAAATCGAAAATTAGGAGGTGTGTTCGTCCTCAAAAAAATTATTAAAATTCAGATTCGTGATCAGGAGGGTCGATTCCTATAAACCCACCCTTTAGGTGGTGGGAATTAAACCTGGTTTTTTTGCAGCTATTGGATACACCTAAGGGTCGCCCTTTATATATAATATTACAAAGGGCGACCGAAGTGAGTTACTGTAGCGGTTGCTACAGTAAAAGTAGGTGGTGTATTTTAGGTTGGCTTGGAAAATGTGGCAAGAAAAAAAAACTTTAGTTTTTTTGGGTGAGTGTAGTAGGATGAGGAAAATGTTCTGCAAAACAAACTGTAAACATCCTGCAATCACTGTAAAAACAAACAAAACATAAAACAAATCAAACCAAACATCATACTAGGTTGAATACTATAATAAATGAAAAAAAATAGAAAACTTACCCCTCAATTTGTTCAGGCACCCCTTCTGCAAACTCGAGTTCAATTAAATCCTGCTCCCCCTTCTGAATATATGGTTGACTTTGAAAATCAATATCTGACCTACCCTTCCAAAACCCACACTTAGACAATATTATAGGTAGAATGAAAATGTAAGCGTCACAAACATCCATTATATTTGTTCGCATTACTGTCTTGGTAGGTCGTAGAGAATTGTAAACTACTAGAGCTCTACGATGCACATCAAAGATCAATAAAAACCAATGATCTGGAGCTGTCATGTGAAAGTGAAACATTATAAAATTAACATCAATCCAAGGTGTGTTTATATCCATCAAATATCCACGAATGTATTGAGCGACATCACCATCCCCCGACAATAGAGTCGTATCTGCAATTTGAATACAATATTGACCATATAAAGCAGACAACTTGGCATGAAACCAATAGTTTGTAGTAGTAACCCTGATCTTAATATTAACAGAGTGTCTAGCCAATTTCCTGAAGTAGTAGAAAGCAATGTTGATATACTGGACCAACAAACAAACAAAAATATGTAAGCTATAAAATAAATTTTTCTGCTATAGGTAACCAAAACTGTCCAACCTAGTGACCAAAACACATATATCAGGTAACCAAAATATAATTTAACGAAATATTAAACTGTCTAACCAATTTGCAGAAGTAATACAAGAAAATGTTAATATGCTGTACCAACAAATAAACAAATATTCGTAAGCTATAAAAAAAATAAAATTGATACAGGTAACCAATATTGTCTAACCTAGTGACCAAAGCACATATATAAGGTAATCAACTATAATTTATTAAAATATCACACTGTCTAGCCAATTTCCTGAAGTAGTACAAGGAATGTTGATATACTAGACCAAAAAATAAACAAAAATTCTTAAGCTATAAAAAAAATAAAATTGATACAGGTAACTAATATTGTCTAACCTAGTGACCAAAACACATATATAAGGTAACCAACTATAATTTATTGAAATATCACACTGTTTAGCCAATTTCCTGAAATAGTACAAGGAAATGTTGATATACTGGACTAAAAAACAAACAAAAATTCTTAAGCTATACAAAAAAAAAAAATTGATACAGGTAACCAATATTGTCTAACCTAGTGACCAAATCACATATATAAGGTAACCAAAAATAATTTAATGAAATATCACATTAGAAAAATAGTTTATAAAAACAACAAAATGAAATGAAGGGTAACATAAAAGAGTTTCACAAAACAAGATACTTACATCATGGTCAAGCCGCTGCCCAGGAGTCTTTAAATTGTAGAACCACATTTTAGAAGATATTATAACAGACCCAAAACTGAATGCTGGTTCAATCTTATCATGACGTCCAGATAATTTTTTAGTCCTTCAATATAAAAGAATATAAGTTAAAAACCATTTTTTTTATAAAATAAACATATATATTATTGCGTAACGTGAAATAACATACCTTTTCCTGTTATTTAACCTAATCTTGTACTATTGATCAAACAATACATATTCAAATTGGGATGACATACCTATGTAAACATCGGGAAAAGCAGAAACACCAGTTCATATTTTGGAAGGAACCACATCAGAACCAGATGAAGCAGCAGTACCAAACCTCGTTGTATATGGACTCCTCAAAGCCACCCTCTTCGAAGAAGCACGAAGCGGTCTCGCAAAAAGTTTGGACGCAATTCTCTCCACTTCAGCACAATGAATTATATCTTGAGTAGTTAAAATCATTTCATCGAGCACTGAACTGTTTTGTTCCACAATTTTAACCACCTTTATAAGTTTAGAAAAAGGCCAGAAATACAATTAAAATTTCAACTACAAATTATAAATTGACTGAGCATTAACGAAAATACTATAAAAAAGTAACCAATCAAATCTATAAAGGTAACTAAGTTTGAAAAAAATACAAACCTCAATAGGGTTGTAAACAATGATCTTTTTCCCAAAAGACGGTTTTAAAATATCAGAAGTTGGGTTGTCATGCTTCATGCCAACCTGTTAAAAAAACAAAATAATAAATAATCGATAAAACAAAATCGTATAACAAATATAAAAAAAACAAATATGCTTAACCTTATCATAATCTCCGTCACTGTTATCGCCACCCGTATCACCAACATCATCATCTGTTTTTAAATCAAATTGTTTTTCATTGTCTGAACCATTACCTACTTCACCAGCCTCATCAGATTTAGTATCATCATCGCCACCATCATTCCCACCATAACTAACATCAGGGCGTCCACCAAACTGCTTTCTCAACATCTTACTAATATCCCTGCAAATCTCTATACGGAAAACACATAATTCTTTCTTCAAATCAACCCCCAACTCCTCAATGCCTTTTTTTAACTTCAACCAACTTCTTCTCCAAAGGGTTAACACGTGCATCGATAATATTTTTTACATCAGACAGTGAAAAACCCATATTTCCACCTTTTGTGTTTTTATCCTCTTTTATATAATCAACATTGGACCCACCATCGTGTCCATGTGAAAACTGAAAATCACCCAAATCCAACCGATCATTCTCATCAGCCGTAGGAATGAGTAATTTAATCTTCAGTCGAAACAAAGTGTGCACAGTAAATATAGAACCTTTAAAATATTGAACAATTAAAATAAACAAAACAATATAGCAAAAAACAAAAACTTTATATTAGTAACCAACTGTAGATATAAAGGTAACCAAATATAATATGAATGGTAACCAATATACCTGTCCAGAAACAAAAACTAGATCATTCAACTTGTCAAATGTAGGAGCCTTCCTTAATTCCTTCCACATAAATAATTTAATTTCTGACTGAAGATCATCAATGCATAAAAGCTGGTCCTTAAGAGTAAGAATTGTTTCAAATAAGAATACTTAAAAAACATAGGACAATCCATTCAACTTATAATATCTACAATAATTGCCCTTGTAAAAATTGTAAATAAGACACCCATTCCTGGCCTTCTTTAACTGTCCCTTCACAGCAACGGATAACGACCTTTTCGTCTATTCGAAGGCAAATTTCCTCCAAGGATAACGATCAAAGTCGCCATAAGATAAAAAATTAAGCAATAACTCATCCACATGATTTTCTGAAACAGTCGCTAGTATAAAATTGAATACCAGGAATATAACAGACATCCTTAGAGCCTCCTCATCATTATCGAATACAGATCCACGATATATCTTCCCGATACTAGAACAGGTAACAACCTCGTCTCCAAAAAACTTTGCCACTAACTGATTTTCTCTTCCCTTGAATGCAGAAATGTCATCATCTCTTTGCCAACGCAAACCAGAAATTAAACAAAATTCGGGCAACCCAAACCTTACCTTATTCTCACAAAACAAAAACCACATCTCCCCTTTCTCCCTTTGATAAACTTCTCTAACCAAAGCCTGATGGATTAACTGTGAAAACATTTGCCTCTCACCAACATTTATAAATTTCCTAAAACAAGTCAACTCAAGCTGTTCCAATTGATTTACAGTCAATTTATTCGTGATGACACTAGGCACTTCCATATCAGACCAATAAATGATTTTTGCAGTGAAATTGCGTTGGCGCTCCTTGTAATATAGATCCCAAAACTGCATATACAATACATTACAACAAAAAAAAGAAGCCTTACAGCATTATCCATGTATATAAGAGCTAGTAACCAAAACAAAATCATCAGGTATCCAAATACAATTTAAACAACCCCAAAAGTGTACACAAAAAACATAGTAACCAAATCATAATATAACAGTAACTAAAACTGATATTGAAGAGTATATAACCATTTTAACAAATTTTCATTCATCAGTAACCAAATATAACAAAACCATTTCCCTAAACAAATTCCCAAGTTCACAAAAACAACTAAGTATTCAATGTTTTTAAAAATAATTTAAATAGCACACCTTGAGAAGCTTTTGCCGAGAGATAATATTCACGCTAGGAAATTTTTCCGCGACTTCGACTTCATTACCATCTTTATGTGCCGGAGCTTCAAAATCAGAATCTGAATTTAGCAATTCCTTGCGCTCCTTTAAAACACGTTTTCTCGATTTTTTCCCCTTTAAAGACGATTTAGAAACTACCTTCTTCCCCTGGTTAGGGGACTTAACCACACCCCCCTCCACATTTTTCTTTCCATCACTACTAGAATCATCCTCCCTGCTTCTTTTCCTCTTTCCATCATTTTTCTTACAAACAATCCCCCCAACGTTCTTCCTCGTATTAACCATCCTATACAAAACCACAAGAACATTAAAACAATTTAACAACTTTTAATCTAATATCCAACTAATACATTGTTTCATTTGATATTAAATAACACCTTACCATTTAATACAAGAAACCATATTCGAAACCAAATCAACAATCTAGAGACTGATGCACATTTTATAAATTACAATACAAATGCATCCAACAAATTAGTAAAACATCAAACATTTACCATTTCAAAATAGCCACTGAAATAATTATACTTCATACTTTTAACTGCCTAGTAATGAATTGATTTATCTGTTTTACCATCAAAATGTTGAGGCTGATTACTGAAGAGCATTCCATCAACTGTATGTATTAATTTCCCATAAAAAAAAGAAAAAAACATAACTTTGTTTCAAGGAGAAGGTTTCCAAAATTCCACATTTGGTCCATCTTACAACTGACATTAAACTTTCATTCATTATTTCATTCACTCGTACAATATAAATAGAAGTCCCAATCACAAGAGAAACATAACTATGTTGACTGGTTCTTTCTTCTTTAGTAATCTGCATCTTCATATCTAGATATAATACATGTGCTACCAAAGAATATGAGGAATCAAAAATTAAATAATTACCTAATACTTCATACTAACCAACATTTTTCATACTACAAGAGCCTTGATTTACTGGTTTAAACAATTGAATCTACGAAGTTTTCAAAAAAAAATCAACCACTTGGGACTTTTAGCAAACATGTTACGGGCATCTTGTAAAAACTTGAAAAAAGGTTATACACACAGAAACATAATACCATTTCCTACTCTTCTTTATATCGTCCGAATTCTACATAATCCCTAAATCACCGAAAACATACTTCATTATACATATAACAACAACTTTGAAATTTCTAACTCAACTGACGCAAACAAAAAGCAACAAATTTATATAAGGATTGATTTACACTTACTCAATAGATACGAATTAACTTGTCGAAAGGAAGAAACCAACTAGTCACTTGACAGAGATGTTGGGGGAGATAAGCAACAACGTAAAAAAGGAATGTTGAGATGATGATGAAAGAGCGTGATAGCCTGAAAAAGGGAGATGAATACGTCGAAAAAAGAGAAAATATCTCTGGTAGAAATAAAAAAGATAAGAAGCAACAAGTGGTTTCCAAGTTTCCAAATACCAAAATAAGGGTTTCCAGCTGCATAACCTTCCCAGATAACGTCACGCATAACAGTTATCAATTTTCAAAATATGTAACCACCTAAAAACGTGGGCCACATCAATAATTTATTCAATCAGTTAACTAAATAAAAGGAATAAAAATACATTATTTTGTAAATTAAAAATTACATCTGTACTAATTTTATAAAAAATATTTTGATGTACTTTTTTTAAAATATTTTATTAAATGATACTAATAAATATAAATGTTCCTTTTTATTAATGAAATTAAATTTTTTTAATGATGGACTATGTACTTGTATTAAGAAGAATGAACTATTCAAATTGGACCTTGTTCCTATGGCCCATTGAATTAAGATGTACCCAGTCTAGCAGGGTTGAGTCGTTATCGCTAAAATTCTGAAATATGTGGTAAGTGCAGCGGTTACCATTATGCACTCACTCCAAATATTGTGGCGGTTACCGAACATGGTGAGAACGTGAGTTATCTCTCCAAATTAACTGTTGCATGATTTAACGGTTAGGGGAGAATTTCATCTATGAAAGGAGAGCTAACAATCGAGATAGAATCTAATACTATTTTTCGTCTACTGAGTACTAAACAACTCCATTGTTAATGATTATTGAGATTTGTATTTATTTTCACACCAGAGTTATCCTTCGACGGCCTAAACTGTCAAGTACTTCCGGTTGTTTAATTGTGCAGGTTTATTGTCCGTTGACGGTGGTCAAACGTTCCAACAAATACAAGCGTTAATATTTAAATTTAAATTTAGTATGAATTAATTTAAGTTTTGTCAATATGATTATAAGTATTATAATAAAGAATATAGTATTAATTATGAGATTTCTTATTTTTAAACTTAAATGAATTAACTTCAGCTGGCTGGCTTCCCCGAGAGTCGAGGGAAAATGCCCAATACTTTGGCTTATGACGGAGGGAATCTTTGCACATCCCTCCATGTTGCTGAATCACACAAATCGGAGAAAACTTCACAAATCTATTAGTTAGCTAACTTCTTTAGTCATGTGCCGATCATACTTCTTTAGTCATGTGCCGTCTTGATCATTGCCTTATTTATAGTGGTTTGGAACTCTCTAAAAAATCGATGTGGGACTTGGCAAATTGAAAGAAAATAAAAATGGTTGGGAAGATCAATGACTTTTCTATTTCTACAGCAAAACTTCCACACAGAACCCATCCGGTCAACGATATATGATTTACTTAGCCATATTGTGACGCCCCCAAATCTAGGCCCACACAGCCCAAACTTGAGTCGTCAAAAGACTACAACAAAATTATTACAACAAGGCACAACGTACAACAATACAGTGTATAATAATACACAACTAAGTCTTCACTATTATTGTCACACTATTTTACAACACGTGAAGACTAAGACAACTATTTCTTGGACTCTCACTCCATCCCCCGGCTAGACCCCGTTACGTTCTCATCTCCTGTTGAAAACAATGGAACAAAAGAAAGGGTGAGCTCAAATAGCCCAGTAAGAAATATCATGACTAAGATAATGACGAATAAATTATCATTAGCCTTCAACAGTTGAGTTCTTGATAGAATACAATAGACTACAAGGTTTATATCAAAAACTGTAGTTAAATTCTTAAACAACGTTCAGATCAATAATAGCAGCGGAATGATCAATCTATTAGAAGAATAATGCAGACTATAATGTCCACTCGCTTCTATTTTTTGTAAAAATATCATCAACTTTTATCATCTGAAATACCATTAGTCATGATAATAAAAATTCACAGTTCCTGATCATAATTATGCAGATCAACAGTTCATCTTTGCACTACGGGCCAAAGACATTCAATATAACACCAACGGTCATGATTATACCAGATTCAGCCTTTGGTCATAATCATACCAATCAACAGCTCATCTTTGCACTACGGGCCAAAGAGAACATTCACCACGTGCCATAAAAGACACCGAACAGATGTATCGCCTTTAACCTAGTATATCGCCTTTAACCTATCATCTGTTCAACAATTATATCACATCTGTGCCCCCGGCCACAGATATTCACAACAGCTTGATTCTTGATGATTAATATAAATAACAGTGATACAAATGATGAACAGAAGAACAGGATAAACAATAGGTATCGGAAGTTTACTTTGTGCAGATTCAAATAATGTCCAAATTGCCAACATGATGTGAAGTGAAATTTAAAAATGATATTCAAGCTCCACAGTTCAGAATAACGATTACAGTTCGATAGAAATGTTCAGAAAATAGGAAGGTTCAGTTGAAATAATGAAATTCAACTATTATGGAACATATAATATTTTCAGGAATTATAGAACCAATAGTTCCATAATAAGTTTCGATTCAGGAGTATGAAAGAAAATAATATCCCTTACCGTATCAAGTTCAAGAGTGTAAAAAAAATGACATTTCTTACCGTAGTAAGTTTAAGAGTGTGAAAAAAAAATGACATTTCTTACCTTAACACGTGACTGGATATTGATTTAAATGAGATTGATCAACCTATATATTTATAATAAAATTAGTAATTACAACATGTAAACTTCAAAGTGTATGATAACTCATATATTATGAACTATCAAAATTATATATATTTAACATAATTTTTGTAGTATAAAATACCAACTTTTAAAATAGTTTTAAAAATAATATTTCAAAATAAATCTTCCAAAGAAAGCTTTTAAAAATGAATCTTCTCAAAGAAGAGTCTTCTAAAGGAAGATTTGTGAATACCGTGAAATATAGGAATTTATGAAATTACTACTCTTTAATAAAAGACTTACTTGAAAAATTCCTGCACTCCTTTTGGCTTTCAAACTCTCAAAATAACCTTACTATTCTCAGAGAAAACTCATAAAATTCTTATAGAAAAATTTTATGTTTTAGGTGTGATTTTTCTATTCAGCTGAACAAGCTATTTATAGGAGAAAATAGGTTACTATGCGTGGTAGGTGAACTAAAAAAAAATTCAGCAGAGGCTGCGCAAACGTTTTTAAAAATTTTCAATACTTGCACAGTAACTTTGCACAGTAACTTTAAAATTTTCAAAAAGTGAACAGTAATGAACAGTAACTTTTGTCGGTAGATGAACAGTAACTTCCCCCGAGATGAACAGTGACTTCCGTCAGTGAATAGTAACTTTTCCGGGAATGAATAGTAAATTCCGGGAGTGAATAGTAACTTTTGAAAAATAAAAATTTTTATTTTTCCTGTGGGTCCAACATATAAAATAAAATAATGCTACAACAATAATGTAATAAATACGTTACAGATTATTATTAATTTAATAATATAAATTACAGTATATTTGCAACTGTGACAATTATTAGGTTCAATAATTTTAAAAAAAACAGTGCAGCAACAATTATTGACTCAATGATATAAAATACAGTGTAATGACAATTATTAAATCAATAATGCAAAATACTGTGTAACAACAATTATTGAATTGATAACATAAAATATTATGCAGTGACAATTATTGATGAAATGATGCGTAATAGTTACGGTGTCAATTATCAGAACAATAGTATGAGACACTGTGCAATACCGCGTGCTACTGTAGAGTACCGTGTGCTACAGAAAATACCATAAATTACCGTATGCTACTATTCTTTTATCACCGGTATTTTAACAGTTAACACCGTTGACTATTTTTATTTAAAAATGTTACTTCTGTCGTTTTCTATATCCGACAAATATTCCGTTGTGGGGTCCACCAATAATTAGTTATTTCGGCGCCGTCGTACGGCCCGAATATTCCCCGACAAAACGAATATTGTCCGACAAAATAAAATTTACACATAACATCCTTAACTTTCAATTTCGTTAATTTAACCACTTACTGTTTCAGGAAAAATATATATGAAGAAAAATTAATTTTATATTTCATAAAATTCGGGGTCTTACACATATATCGATCATTGCCTTATTTACAGTGTTTTGGTACTCTCTGAAAAATCGATGTGGGACTTGGCAAATTAATATGGATGGGAAGGTAAATGTTGTGGGACTTGGCGAATTAATTTGGATGGGGAGGTAAATGACTCTCTGTAGCAATACTTCCACAAGAACCCAAACAATCAGCACTCTCACAAAGCAATGCATTGATCATTGCCTTCTTTATAGTGTTTTGGTACTCTCTAAAAAATCGATGTGGAACTTGGCAAGTTGAAAGAAATTTAGTAGGGATGCAAAGGTGAATGCCCAAGTATTTCTATCAAACCCAATCCTTAGTACATTGAACTTTAACTATCAAACCTAATTCTAATTGCGACATGTAGTTCAGTAAATTAGTTTTGGCAATATGAGACATTAATAATTTCATCCACATATCATGCATGCAATTTAATTACATTAATTTTAATCATAAATTTCTTTACTAAACTAGTTTCCTAATTAATTATAGTTCAATAGAACTTAAAATCTTATCAAAATACGATGTATAATTGTATAAAATATTACAATATACTACCTCTATTAGAAAATATAAGATTAACATTAATCTTTAAAATTGATACAACCTATTGAACATTTGAAAATAATTAATATTCTACCTAATAGTACCTTAATTTTGATAGTTTATGATTTTCATAATTGCATTGACCAAAACTAAATGAATACATAGCATGTGGTTTTATTATGTTATTAAATATGTACTTTTTCTATTAAATTAGTTTTCTAACTAAATTAAAATTCATTAACACTTAAAAATTTAACATAACACGTACGTGGATTAATTAAATTTATTTTACACGTGATTTTTTTACTAAATTAGTACTCTAATTAAATTACACTTCATTAGAACTTAA
The DNA here is from genome assembly GCA_947179155.2 of Hedera helix. NCBI lineage: Eukaryota > Viridiplantae > Streptophyta > Magnoliopsida > Apiales > Araliaceae > Hedera > Hedera helix. The sequence continues at coordinate 7,177,167 of OX359282.1, read as the reverse complement.
AATTTTAACTCTTGGGCTTCATTGTGAAAACTTGTAAGTTGATTACATGTTTAGAGTTGATTAAAGTTCATTACTTGGAAACTTTGGGAGTTGATTAAATGTTCAGTTGTCGAAACTTGAAAGTTGATTTGGAAGCTTTCTACTAACATGTTGATAGATACATGTGTATGTTTGAATGCAATAAACTTTGATCGATGCACAGACGATAACACAATAAATGCCGAATTTTTTTGTTTTATGGTTACTCCTAAATTTATTGAGTGTTAAGTTTAGTAGTGATGACATGATAATGCAATTAAGATGATATTCTTGGGGAAATTATATCATTGTAATTGTACACTATCATAAAAATATATGAGATTCTTTTCCTGGAACAAAATTTTTTTGGCAGGTGTATATTTTACGTCAATCTGTGATAAAACAGAGAGTTTACCAAAAGTAGCATATACATGTACCCCGACTTTTATAAATTAATTTCCCCTCTTCTTTTCAATATTTTGTCCCATAATTAGAGTATCACACATTAACATTCCGAAGTTTAAACTTTTAATGAAAATATAATGACATTCCACAAATTAGTTTTAAAAACCCATTTACTCTCTTGGTTTTAATATTATTATGGAGTATAGTGGATCACTGAAGAACATAAATAAGTGATAGAAATTAAAAAGGAGAGGATCCTGCATGGATTTGATTTGATCTGTTTATGTTAATGATCAATACGGAGTAATATAGACCAACCAAAATGCATACATCCATATATTTCCCTTCAACTTTTGTGATGGATAATATTAACATGTTAAACCTTTCACTATCATATGAATAATACTAATACTAATACTAATACTAATACTAATACTGTAATAAGTTATATATGTTCGCGTACAAACAATTCTATCATCAATCCTACAAAGCAATACAAATTACTTAACACATGTTTTAATTATATATGATCTAAAGCAGATATATACTCTACACAATTAATTCTTTCTGTATATCTTTTATGAGACCTTAATGACATCTATATATGTGAGGCTGCTGGTGTAGCCTAGTTGCATAATGATGTTCTTAATACCTATTTCCGCTGTTATAAAGTAAACTAATTTTTTCCCCCTATTGAGTGGACTGATGTAATGTAGGCTAAGAAAAACGGGATAGCATTTTCAATGGAAATTATTTCTGCCACCAGTAACATTTTCAATGGTAATTATAAAGAGTATGAATTTTTTCCCGAACGAATGGAGGGAGCATAAGAGAAATTAATATGTCAACATTGAAAGTATTTAGTTTAATATTAGGAGTGCGTGTTCTAATATCTTTGTAGACCCCTGCCAAGCAAAATCGGACTTCTACACTCCCACGTTGGAATTCAAACATACGAGAATCTCAACTTAGCTATGTGTTCTAATGAGATTTATATATTGTTATGATGTTGCTAGTGTATTTAGAAAGGAAGGAATTACTTGAAAGAGAACAAAGTGGATGAGGTAGAGGAGGAGGCCAGGACGGTTGAACCAGAAGAGGTCATCGGCGGGCTGAACCACTGGGTTGCCCTGAACCACCTCTCCCCTTTCTTGTATCCTTATTCCCATCTTGGCTATGATCACCTGTAGCTTTGTCCCCACTACTAATACAATCTGCATCAGATAAACGTCTCAACCGTTGGATCACCAATCTTTGTGCATATGAAGGTAGCCCTTGGAATTTTTAGTCCCACATAGCTAAGTTGAGATTCTCCTAACAACCTCTCATCTATAAATAGTTGAGAGGGTCACTTGCTTTAGTTTCAAAATTTTGCTTATTTGTCTAACATATATTTGCTAGACTTAAGTTTTAAGATGGTGGGCTGTGGCCTGTAT